>JANHFX010000508.1:32673-52268 GCA_027560015.1 Chloroceryle amazona | reverse complement strand
AAAAAGGAAAAAGGAAAAAGGAAAAAGGAAAAAGGAAAAAGGAAAAAGGAAAAAGGAAAAAGGAAAAAGGAAAAAAAGGAAAAAGGAAAAAAAGGAAAAAGGAAAAAAGGAAAAAGGAAAAAAGGAAAAAGGAAAAAAAGGAAAAAGGAAAAAAGGAAAAAGGAAAAAAGGAAAAAGGAAAAAAGGAAAAAGGAAAAAAGGAAAAAGGAAAAAAAGGAAAAAGGGAAAAAAGGAAAAAGGAGGAGAAAAAGAGAAAAATAAAAAATTTACAAAATAAAAAATAATAATAATAAAAAAAAGACAGACAAACCCCCACCCCAGTGCCATGCAACTCAGCAGTCTGCAATTCCTGGTCATGAGAGGCCACAGCGTTGGCCAGACAGGGTGTTGCAGGTCAGGATTAAGACGCATTAACAAATTCATACAGAGGAAGATTGCCCAGCACCTGCCCACAATTTGCCAATGTTCTCTTCGTCTCCCTTCCACCTGAATCAAAATCTCTTGTTCTCCTCGGAGAAGAAATGATTCTTTTTATTTATTTATCTTAAAATAAAGTTATTCCGGGTAAAATTTGCATCCCTGAGCTGTGAAAGGCATCTAAGCTCAAACCCTACATAACAGCAAGAACGACGTGATTCTTGTGCTTATATTGTGAATGGTACCGAGATCAAAAAACGCTGGAAGTCACACGTGTGTGTGAGCACAGAAAAGGGACAGCCAACAGCAGCTACCCTACAGGTTCTAAGATATATGGCAAATTCTATAAACTACAAAACCAAAATACAAATCAAACACAAACGACACAAAAATGCAAACCCTTTATCCGTGTCCGCACAATAGAAAATATTCTGACCACAAACCCATTGCAGGAGCAGTAAATTCAGGGTTAAGTCTCTGGATTCCTGTCTGATACTCTCAGCCTTTTATCATGCCTCTATGAATTTTTCCTTCTGCACTCTGGGGGAAATTAAGGCTGATGGTGTCAATATGGAGTTTTGAGCCCAATTCCGACATTTCTTATTTTGCCTTTTTAATTCAGACCCTTTAAGTTTGATTTTTTCCGACAATTTAGGAAGAGGGCTCTGGGGCTTTTTTTTTTTTTAACCTGCTTTTGAAATGCCATATTTTCCAGGAGGTTGTTTCCCACCGACCTGCCCCCCCCCTCTCCCTTCCCCAGGTCAGCCAGTGAAGGCAGAAGCCATTTTCCCAGGCAGAATAAATTCCTCCCCATTCTCTTCTAGCAACCCCATCCAAATCGCCGTGAGCGGGAGCACCCCAAACCTATGGAGATCTTGAACTTTGGCATCTTGAGCAAAAAAAATAAAATCCTAAATAATAATAATAAAAATAAACACCCACCCACCACCCTCCCCACCCCTTCAGGAAAAGCCTGACGCGTTTGAGATTAAAAACGTGATGCGTCTGGGATTAAAGCAGACCACGTTTGGAGACCTCGCAATGCTAACCAACCAGAGGAGTTATCTAACACACCATACATGGGATTGCTTGAATAATATCACCGGAGACGCCGCGTCCCTTCCTCCCCGCACGCACACCCCTCCGCGCACGCACACACATGGTATTTCTAATAGGATCTCTTCTCCCCCCTCTCCCTCTCTCTCTCTCCCCCGCTTTCACAATCTGTCGCTCTCCAATCTGCCCACTCTGCTCTATTTTCCCATCCAATATTCCCCCCCTCTAACACCTTCCCCTCCTCGGCAGCCCCCATCCCTGCTCCCTTCATCTTCCTCCCCGGCCATGTTTGCCCCAGTGCTGGGGTTTGGGTCTGTGGATGTTCAAAGCAGACTGGTTAAAAAAAAAAAGGGATAGGAAAAGCAATTTCTCCCCCCTACTACTAGCAGGTGACTAAGGTAACTAACTAGCTCCTCTAATAATCTGGTGCCTAAAATCAATTTTTCATGGTGGACTACATCATTAATACTCAATCTTACCCGGTGTTATTCTATCAAAAACTTTACAAACATATCCACTACTGCTACCTCTGCTTTACGGAGGGGAAGGAAGAGCAGGGGGGAAGGAAAAGGCTCAGTCAGAGCTCCCCAGCAGGCTGGTAGCATAGCCTGAAATAAATTAGGTCTCCTGGGTTCCAGTCCAGTGCTCTACCCATTAGTCTCTGACTAAGAAACAAATGCAGAGGCCAGAAAATACATAAATTGAAGCAACACTTCACTGTTCCTTGTAGTCTGTAGAATAATTACTAGATGCAGATGTAGCTAGAGATGCCTGAGGCTTTGGTGATCCCAGGGATATATTTATAAGATCTGGCTTTTCCTCCAGCCCATCCTGCCGCTCTCTTGCTTTGTAGGAACTGTTGGTTCTGGCTGAAATTCGGCCCTAACTCGGGAAGTGCGTGGACAGAAACACATCCATGCAGAGCAACTGGTTCAAGGAGTTCAGGGAAAGCATCAGGCTTTATCTAGGCCTGGCAGGATTATGAAAATAAGTATTTAATTTCCCAGAAGAGAACAAGCTTGCGGCCAGCTTATGTGTGCCTACACATGGACACATACATGCACACATGGGAACGCACCGAAAGCTCCACCGTGGCACTCAACGGGGGGGAGAGATGGGCTTTGTGCACTACGGTGAAAACAGCTCTCACGAAGAGGAGAGAAAGATAAAGTCACAGTGTTTTAACTTCTAGGTCTACCTTGTAGGTGCCCCTTGCTTTGTGCCATGCTGCACAGCTCGTGGAGACAAGGACAGTGCTGGATTTGTGGAGCAGTGGACATGGCAGAGCATCGAGCCCCTGGGTGGCACAGGGAGAGGGTAAGGACTGGTCTAGGATCTAGGGGTATAAGGTTCCTAGAAGATGAGGATATTCTGCTTCCCTTCACAAAAGGGCACCTGCCATTGGACAATGAACACTGCTACGTGCAGAGAGCAGTGAAGCCAAGAAGAAAGTGATGCCCTTTGCACAGACCAAGCAAACGTGGCATTTAAGAATTGTTTTAAATAGGGGAAAATCCCCAAAGCTCCTTAAAACTCCAAAAGCTGAGTTAAGATCTCATCCCCACTCTAAATTTAGGAAGGTGATTGTGCCCCTGTACTTGGCACCCGTGAGACTGTGTCTGGTTTGGGCACCACAGTATAAGGAGGACAGTGAGGGGCTGGAGCAGGTCCAGAGAAGGGCAGTGAGAGGTCTGGAAAACTTGACTTACAAAGAGAGGCTGAGGGATCTGGGGTTGTTTAGTCCAGAGAAGAGAAGCCTGAGAGGAGACCTTCTAGCTCTCTCCAACTACCTAAAAGGAGGCTGTAGTGAGGCCGCTGTTGGTCTCTTCTCCCAAATTACTGATGATAAAATGAGAGGAAATGGCCTCAAGTTGTGTCAGGAGAGGTTTGGATTGGATAGTAGGAAGAAATTCTTTACTGAGAGTGGTTGGGCACTGGAATGGGCTGCCCAGGTGACCTGAGTCACCATCCCTGGAGGTGTTTAAAAAATGGGATGTAGCACTTGAGACTATGGTCTGATGGTTAGGGAGATGTCAGGGTGAAAGTTGGACTTGCTGATCCTGGAGGTCCTTTCCAACCATAATAATTCTATCATTCTATGACCTGCTGCTGATGACACAGCAAGAGTCAGGGAGGGACTTGGAGCTTTCAGAGACAGACCTGCACACCACAGAATAAGGAGCTGCTCCAAGAGAGATATCCAGAAATCTCCTAGTGCAGATCATGGTTGTGACAATGATCACTGGAGGAAGAACCTCAGCTATCCAAACTGTTCCTGCTTGGAACATCACTTCACCACCTGTAGATCAGGCTTCCCAGTACAAGAGAGATGTGAACATATTGGAGAGAGTTCTACAAAGGGCCTCAAGGACGATGAAGGGGCTGAGAGCTGGGACTGCTTAACCTGGAGAAGAAAAGGCTCAGGATGGCTTTTGTTAATGGATATAAATCCCTGAAAGGAGGCTGCAAAGAGGATGGAGCCAGGCTCTGTACAGTGGTGCCCAGTGACAGGACCAGGGGCAACGGGCACAACTGAAACACATCAGGAAACACACTCTTTTCTGTGAGGGTGACTGAGCTCTGGCACCAGGTGTGCCCAGAGAGGTTGTGGAGTCTCTGTCCTCAGAGTTATTAAAAAATGGCTGGACACAGCCCTGGACAACTGGCTCTAGACAGCCCTGAACAAGCAGGGGGGTTGGACCCGATGATCTCCATACTCAGCTATTCTGTGTCTATTAATTCTGTCTCTCTTTAAAAAAAAATACAAAAAATAATCTTCTTTATGAAATTTCCAACAAACATTTTGATGCACCCTTTTCAAATATGGCTTTATAAAAAGTTTCTTTATTACAAAGGCAACAAACAAACTTTCTGAATCTGCAGAATTTCTGCGAGGAACCCAAACAGCCAGATCACCCGGGGACATTTCCTGTTCAAATCTTGGAGGATCAAGCCTACAGCAAAGATTCCTGTACACATCCAGGCTTCTTTACCAACAGGATGGCCTTGCCTTGGGCGAGTATATCTTTGTAGAAGGAATCCAAGAAGAAATCAGCCATTAGAAAGGCATGAAATACCACAGCAACCTTTAAAAGGGCTCCAAAGCTGAAGCCAAGGACTGCAGACTTGTAAATATGGTTCACATGGCTAGAAAGAAATAATTGTAATTATGTATACAGGCAAATTCCCCAAATCTGTGGTAAATTTGTGAGATGAGATTAATTCACCCAACACGAAGGTGACACTGTTGTGACACAGCACTTGTATCTCTGAAATGCTTCCAGTCACTTCCCTCTCCAAAACTCTCTGAAAGAAATGTGACTATCACAGCATAAGAGGGAACATCCCCTTCTAGGTTTGTAAGTGGCTGCAATCTAGGAAGCCAAAGACAAAGAGAAAAAGCCTCCACTGTGGGTGAAGTTGCCAGTAGATTGTCTCTTCAGCATCTTGGGGCTCATCTTGCTCAAGTGACTTGAAAAACGTCACAAACAGCAAGAGGACAAAGTCTGCAGTCAATAAAAAAGTTCTTTGAGAACCAGCCACTCTGAAAAAAACAAAACAAAACCAAAAACACAAATGAAAACCAACCCCCCCCCAACCAAACAAAAAACCCCAACAACAAGAAAAAGTTATCACTTATTTCTAAAAGACCTCCCTATACCTGATGACAGAAGAATAAAACAAGGTCAGTAAGCAGAGCTACAGAAAAAAAGAGCAGTGGTATTGGTCAGGAAGCCACTCCACTGCTGGACAGGGGCTGCTGGACCAGACAAACCCTCAGCAGACTTTTTGGTAACGCAGGTATTTCACATATTTGGTAGTTTCAGATCTTTTGTACTGCTGCAGGAGCACAGAGTCCATGTTACACCTGACAACCAAGCTCTTCACTTCCAACTTGAAATAAGTAGTCAGTATCCCCCAAGATTTTACTGGTATTTGCACTCTGAAGGATTCTCAGCAGTACATTTTGTAGTCACCTGGACCCACAACTCTGCAGTGGATGGTATTTCTCCAATCCAGAGTGAATGAAAAGTTCATACAAGAGCAGAAAGTGAAGTTTGACTCCAGATAGCTGCTGGAGAGCCATCAGACATGGTGCTGACAAGCTGGAGGCTAGGGGGAATGCAAATACTGAAGGATTTTCTTGGTTGTCCTGCCTATGTCGTGCCCTTGCACATCTCTGTTCTTGTGATTGATGACTACGCTCCAAAGTGATGATAGATTGTACGGCTGAGTCAGCCTGATCTCTCAGATCTGTACAGCTCCTGCACGCACATGGTCAGGTCCTGAGGACAGGTTGCCCAGGGATGGTGACAAGGAGCTTTGCACGGACTTGACTGAAAAATCTCCAACTTCAGGAGACCCTGAGTAGAGTTTTCCAAATCCCTGAAACTGAGTGAAACCCAAAAGTTCTTCTGTGTGAGAGAAGTGACACCAGTTAAGTAGGTACTGGGAAAGGACAGAAAGAGGAGCTCTTTGAAATCAACTTGAAACAGATTCCAGCTCTCTGGGGTACGGCTGTGAGTGATGCAACTTTCCTGTGCTAATACAAACATGTTTGAAAATCAGGCTGTGAGAGTCAAAAGCAGTGCCTCCGGCTTTAAGCAAGGACACAATCTTCTTTATAGTCCCTGGTGTGAATGTAGGTGCCCAAAACCAGAAGACTTCACATCCCACGATCTTGTTCTGCAGTAAGAAGCTGTGCTTCTCTCAAAGGTCTTTTCCACCCTAAACAATGCTAGGATTCTCTTCTATGATTGTCTCACTTGATATTGCAGCCGACAAAACACCAAGACCCATACAAAACCTCCACGCCTCAGCGTGCAGGTTGCCCACGTGGAGATCTCAGCTCCAAGGAAGCCCCAGGATGCATCATAAGTCAAACCTCCTCATCTTGCACTAACTTTTCAGAAGCAGAGTAGCCCATCTCTGCACCCCCTCCATCCGCATCAAGTGCCTGCCCTTTCACTTCACCCAACTTTGTGCTGCTGGGCGCTCGTAGAACACGAAGCCACCCCTGCCTTGAGCCAACCCCTTTCAACAAGTGCAACTGGGAAGTAGAGGCAGGACAGGAGTGCACCAGTGCAAACCTGCCCCGGCAGAGCTGTGAGCTTGCACGTCACCTCTCCAGGAACTTGTTTGTATTCTTGGGAGAATGTTGAAAAATATCTCTGACCCCCAAACATTTACCTTTTGATCGGAGGTTTCCAATGTTGCTGTAGTGTATTAAAGCTGAGATGCTCATAAAAAAACCCTTTGTGTCAACATAGTAAATGACTCTAATTAGGCTGGTGGTGCAATGAAAATGCTTAATTCATTCTGATGAGGCAGAAGGAAGAGCTAAAATGTTTATAGACAATGGGTGAACAGGGAGATATAATGCTGAGTGCCAGCTTTAAATGCAAATTACCGCAGAAATCTTTCCCTCTTCACTATCCCATTCCTCCCCCTTCCTCTCTCTGTCGCCAGCACCACACTGTAATCTCCTAGTGCAGTAATTAGAAGTGAAAGGAGCCACATAGAGGGGCCTCTAAAGGCAACACTAAAGAGAATTACAGAAAAAAAATATAAAATACCTGCCTTTAATAGAAGGCAGCATCATTTTCCAAAGTGCACAACCACTGCAGCACTTAGCATGGGGGTAGGATCGGAGGGGTGATAATTTGGAGGAGTATTACTGAAATGGTATGTAAATTTGTTGTATTTCAACCCCCTTCCCATCTGAACTGGCTTCATCTATAGTGTTTGTTCACAGGGTTAAGGCCACTTTGTCTTTTGGAAGAAGGCCAGGCCAATGTCAACGAGCAAACATTTTGGGGAAGGCAACTCTCGTGGCTCTTCTTCCCCTCCTCGCAAGTGTGGAGCTGCAAGAGGACAAGAACTGTAAGCTTGAAAAAACTCAGCCTGGAAGTTGCTGAGAGAGCACAAACATGGAAATCTTGCAAGGTCGTCCTTCGAAATGTTTCTCATCCCATTTGCAATATCTCAGCTTCTTTTAAAAGAGGAGAAATTATACAGTTGGTGAGAGGATGGAAGAGGACAAAGGATGGAGCAAAAGCAGCCAGTGTTTGGTTTCCATATAGGGCTATAGACTTTTTTCTTTTAAATATTCTCATTTGAAACCTCTGGAATAGCTTTTCCTTAGGAGTTTAAGCAGAGATGCTCCTGCTGCCAACTTGAAGTTGTCTCATGTTTTAGGGTCTCCAGCATCAGCACGGACACAGCAGCGCACAGATGTGTCTTAGAGTTTCACATCTGGAGCCTGAGCTAAAATTGGGTTTTGTTTCATCTTGTGAATAAAGTGCTCTCAGTCCTGCTTCAGCACTGAACAAATCCCCTTTTCCCTTCCCACACACAAGCACACAAATCACCCCGGTACAGCAGAAGGTCAGAACAGAAGACCAGGAAAATCTGTCACAGCCCAAGACTACAGCCAAATGAACTAGTAAAAAGCTGCTGGAATGACATTCTGGATTTAAATCCTTTGAACAAAAATATTTTCTTTCCTCTCTGCAGGGGTAGTTCACAGGCAGGTGAACGTGCCCTGGCGCACACAAGCGGGACAAGCAAGCCTGGACTTTTGCCACCAAGAGCTGGCCAGGGCAGGGGAAAGGAGCAGATGTCAGGTAGCATTTTAGTGGGGACTGTGGATTTTATCATCTTTCCACTCGAACACGGTTGTGTTGTCAGTGGACAAGGTCATGCTCACTCTGAGCACATCACTTAACACCCTGCTCATCTCTCTAGGCAGGCCTGGTGACGTGCCCTGACCTTTTCTGCAGGTGGCCTGACCAGGGCAGCCAACCTGGGCTTGTTTTCACTTGAGGGATTTAACACCCTTTAGGAAAGCTGCAGGAGGCTGAGGTGTGCTGCTGCAGGTCAGTGGTCAGACCCCATTGCCAGATCACATTAAGTTACTGACTCCCAATCAAACTGGATTTCCCGACTTAAAATATTTTTATTTGCTAAAAATACAAAGATGATACTTTCCTCCCTCTTAAGGCCGGTAAGCAAGAGGTCCAGCCAGAGCCTGGCCTGGGCAGAGTCACATTCCTGCAGAACAGTTATCACAGGAGTGATGCCACATTTATGTCCTGCAGAACTATAACAGGACACCCTCCCTCTGCACCTCCTCATCCGAACAACCAGGAGCACAGAAGCCAAAGCTGGACTTGCTAAGAGACACTGTTTCCTTGTGCTTCTGATTCATTCCCAAGGCTCAGCTCAGCTCATTCATAAAAGATCTCCATCTGACCCACAGAGCCACCTCAAAGCCGCAGGGTGTAGGGGACACTGGAGTCTCCTCGAGGGTGCCCCTGGGCACAGCTCAGCGTGCCAACAGCTCCCTCTCCCCCAGCCACGAGCTGGAGCATCCCACCGTCTCTTTCTCTCTCTCCCTCTCTGTGTTTGCTCAGTGAGACAGAAGCAATACCAGTTTGCAGCACAATAAACCATGTAAAGGAAGCATCAATTAACTAGAATACATGGATATAGTATTTAATTAACTATAGGCTCACAGTTACCGTATGATGTCATGGAAACCTCGAATCTCCTGGGTGCTGCCTCACACATGCCAACTGGGAATTGGAGCCATCACAAATCCCGTGTAAAGTTTGAATCCTGGCATTTTTAATTAAAAAAAAAAAAAAAGATTCTGACTCTCTTAAGTACCTTTTAATTCACATAAACGTGAGCACATCTCTGGTGCTGCCGGAGCCCTGGCTGTGAGGAATCCTGCAGACTGGAGGCCAGAGGCATTACCCATTCAAGGCCACTGTCATTAACCATGGCTTTGTGTTAGGGAAGTAGAAGAATGAGCCCACAAGGCTCTAAGGAAATAAAAAGAAGGCAAAATCATACTGGATGGGTTTTCAAGGATATAAGAGAATGAGCTGCATTTACCCTGCCTTTGGTAAGAGGGTTTCACTCTGCAAAACAAAACCGCAAACGTTTGAGGCTGGTTTCCTGACTCCTAATTCAGTATGAAAGCTTCATTTCAGTCTACAGCTTCTTGATCTAGAGGGACAACCTGCCCTCCATCAAATGCTGAATAGCACAGACTCATCCATTTAAAATGTGCTGTTTTTACAGCATCTACTGTTGAGGAAACTGAGGCAAAGAGAGGTTTGAGGCCACTGATTCCCAAGTCAACAGCTGTAGAACATCAGAGCAAGGAAAGGAGCTGAGACACTCCAGCACATGCATGTGCTGACCAGTCAGACCCAGGAGGGGCAGAAGAGGGACCAGGACCCTCACAGCCCTGCTGGCAATGCCCCAGCATCACTGATCCCCCCCAGGATGTGCCCAGAGCCACCCTGCAGCCCTGCTCACATCGGCTTTGCCGGGTCACTCGCACTCCAGCAGCACTAACTCTGCTCCTCAAACACCTGCAAAATACTGCAAAGGTCTGGTTTCCCCAAGTACCTGGCTGCTGGAGTAGGTATTGAAGTTAAATCTTTGCAGCCCATAAACAAATACCAACAACCAGCCTCAAACACCGCGCTGATAGAAGCAATTTTACTTCTCCAGCTGTAACATTAATACTTTCATTCCTTTTACTGCAAGATATTTGTTGCCCAACACTAATTTTTTTCCCCAACAGCTTAAATTACAGGAAAAGTCCTGTATTAAAACCCATTAGGCTGAGACAGATTGTGCACCTTCCTTTAGTGCTTTGACAGCAGAACATTAGACTTAAATACAGCGAGACGGGCAAGTACAGCATTATTTTCTGTGAATGAAGGTGTGCGTTCCTTCTAAGGATCCATTGTCTCTGTTTACGTGTGAATTAGTTTATGGATTGTTCTTGACAGAGCTACAGCACCCTCCCTTAAGGGCATTGCTGATATATTACCTTTGAAAGAGAATCACAATTTATTCCTTCAAACACCGAGCTAAAGATAGATGTGCAGAGGAATATTTTGAAATATTGCATTATATATAAAATGAAATAGGGGGAAGCTAAATTACACAGCTATAATTACTTAGAGTTCAGGTGGCATCGTAAATAATCTATTCACAACTCATTCAGTGTTTATTATGTCACCAGAGCAATATAATTAACATGGTATAGATGGGAGCTACGCAAGGCAGACGCCTGATATAGGCAGATCAAAGACTCTACAACTGAAGTATAAAACCACACAAATACATCCTATGTCATTCATGAAAATTCATAGGAAAGTGGGGGGAAAAATATAGATAAAAAAAGCAGGATTTTGACAATGCTGAGGCCTTAGCCCTGCTAACACCATCAGCACCTCTTTGGAATAGTCAGAGTTAAATTCACGGGCACGCGTCAGTGTTTACATTGCAGGGGCATGGATGGGTTTGCATTGCCTGTGTTTCTGCTACCTACGAAAATTCTTTCTGTGCTGCTCTAAAATTGGCTTCCTGGCTGTTTGAAATGAAATTGTTACAAGGCGTAAGAAGTTGCCAAACAGAACCCAGAATCTGCAAGTCATCATCCAGACCCGCACCACAACTGCACGAGTTCAGACACCCAGGCTGATTGCTGGGAAGTTAGAAATAAGGAAAACACAAAACATAGACAAAGCCAAAACACACACAGAAAAAAAGGCCAACCAAATGAAAGGTTAAGAAAATCAGAATATATTGCGAAGGGAAAAAGATCCCAAACATCAAAAGCCTCAACACAGTAGTTAAATCTTTAAGAAAATATTTCCTCTTTGACCTCAAAATCACAAGGTTTGTCCAGTCAAGCTTTGTTTCCAAAAAATCTCTGTGATGTAGAAATACCTGAGCACTGGAGGACAGCTGTAGAAACAAGCGAAGGTGCCTTTCACAAGCTCAAAGAAGAAATGAGATAAGCAAGTGGCAAACTTAAAGAAGTCCATTAAAGAAACAGGTTAGAGGAAAAGGTTTTCAGGAGGGTTTGAGGTATGACAGAGCAAGAGACTGGAAAACAACCTGCTTTTCTCTGAGCCCAAGGTGTCCTTAAGTTTCAGTGGCTTGAATCACAGCAATATTTTTAGGGTCTTTGAAAAACAATTGGGTTGGTGTTACTCCATTTCTGACTCACTCCTTCCCAGCACATTTTGCTGGTTGCTATTTCCCTATATATTATTTTTTTCCCCCATTTTTATTTCTGTAACAGGGAAGAAATAGAGTGGGGAGGGGGGGACAAACTCCCACCATTCCCCCCAAACTGGAGGTGAGAAAGTGAGTCAGAAACCAGATTATTTTTTTCCCTTTACACCTTCTGCTTTTCCCTGCTGTAACCGCTGCTGGCAGACAGTTTATTACAGGCTCCTCCACCAAAGAGAGACCCAACAAAATGTACCAGCAGAGTTGATCTGTAGGCTTCCTCTTTTACTGCTTTCTTGGTCAAACGTTTACTTGAAAAGCAAAAGGACCCCAGCCTTGAGCTCTCCACCGCTATTAAAAACCCCTCTCCAAGCTTAATTGTACCCTCTGAACCAAAACCAGAGCAAGCCCCAGAGGAAGGGCTGCAGCCTCCTGCAGAACCAACTTCAGCCTGGGATTCGAACACACAATTTAGAGTCACAGAATCATTAAGGTTGGAAAAGGCCTTGAGTCCAACTATTAACCCAGCACAGCCAAGTCCACATTTATAGCGAAGATGCCTGAAGAGATGGCAGGGAAGGGGGAGGAGGTCATCATTGTGCCCAGCCTCAGTGAAATCACAATTTCCTTTTCCCCGCAGTCGAGTTGCAGGTACAAATGATGTCCTTTAAGAGTTTTGGCCCAGCACTGAGCTCGTTCTTGGCCTGCCTCTCAGCAGAGGTGCTAGCAGGTTGGCTCTCTGCCGGGGAGAAGATTCAGGAGGTTAGACACAGAGCAGAAGCAAGTGCTGTGTCTTTTATTAAACAGCATCTGCCCTTCTCCTGGATATATTACTTTATGCCAAGTGGTGTGGATTTTTTTATTTTTTTTTTTTAAGTAAAGAATATTTAACGTCATATCAAAAGAAAAATGGTCCCTTAAATTATTTGTGGCATGTCCTCTGCGCCGTGGAGGAACAAAGCTCACTCTCCCAATGTGCTGCACCAGAGTTCAGGAGCAGCCGTGACAGTCAGGAAAGAATTTATGGTCCCCAGGGAAAGATCTGCGAGGGTCCTGCAGAACAAGATAAAATATTTGAGGGTTGGTTTTATTTTTTTTTTCCCCTCCTCTTCTTTTTCTCCATGGGGGTAGCACAGAGGAAAGATGTGAATCCATTTCCCATGGAGCAGGACCCCCCCCCCAAAACACCTTCCCCTCCTGGAAGACAGACTTGAGTTTGCAGAGGGAAGTTATTCATCTGGTTTTCTTTCCATGATGCTCTTTTCTCTATCCCCAAGAAATTTTGCAGCCTGAATAGGAGGAATTGTCCAGAGGTCAAAACCAAACTCTGGAAGAGGCAGGAGGAAGCAGACATTGGGCTCCCTTCCCCTTGGGCCCTCATGACTTTGTCTTTTGAGCATGAGGTCTTCGGGGCACGCTTCACAATTAACGTGACTCATGAACCTTTGCAGAGGGCACTTCATCCAGGTGTCAAGCAGGGAAGCTGCTCAGCCTCATACTTTTAAACACCTTTTACTTGCTGCTCCCTTGAGGCCAAGGCTGAGCTTGGGACTCAGCTGGTGGTCACAGTTGGAGTTCAATGGAGAAAGTTTGAGGTATTTGTCTGGAACTTGCTCAAGGACCAAGCCCCTCACAAGCTGTCCAAAGCCCTTCATATCTGCACTAAAACCATAAGTGTTAGGTTTCCAGTGCTAGCGCACAACAGCCTCACACTTGCTGAACAGCTGCACATTCATTACAGTTCTGCTGCCTCAATGAGGCCACCTCTTCCAAGCTTGCCCAATTTTTTTTCCACCAACCAGAGGAGCATCATGGAGTAAAATCCTGCACTCTCAGACACCCATCCTTCAGAACACACCACTGAAGACAAGGGCAGAACCATTCAGGACCTGTGCTCTGCCCATGCCCGACTGGCCATATGGGTGCCTGCTCTCCTCCAGTAGCTCTCCAGCCACCTTAGCGTGGTGCTGGACCAAAGCCAAAGAGCTCCACCAAGATCTGCAGCAGAGGACATACCATCTGAGCTCATCAGCTTTGACACCAAGCTGTACAAACACAGCACTGCAGCTGAGGAACCAGGACCAGGTTTGTCCAGGCAGCTCAGAGCAATTGCAATGGAAGATAAAATACCACAAGAGGTACTTGCTTGGGTCAGCACCTGCTTGTGCAGCAGCCACCATCACTTCAGCACCTTCAACAGGAAGGTGCCTGCGACTGCAGCCACATCATCTTATGGGCAGGAGTCAGCCTGGTCCAAAGTCCCCCAAAAGGAACAGTAGCTTTTCTGTAGGCTCAGCAGTGCTTTGGACCTGGCTTCACTTCTGTGTCACGATGATCATCAGTATCAACCTTCCATTTGCAAAGATTTTTCTCCCGTGTCAGACAGAACCACCCAGAACATTCCAAATGGGTAAATTGTGTTATTTAAAGTGGTGTTCCTGCCTCAAAGTCTACTATGGCTTATCCACCGACTTCAACCCAAAGGCATGGAGCATTGCCTTTAGCAGTCAGCAAGACTCAAGAGTGACCACCTCTAAGGGACAATCTCTGACTGATGCAAAGCACCAAAGGGTCATTTACTCCAACGGTGCCACTGTCATCAACACCAGCTGAAAATTGTCATCTTTTTAAATGCATCCTGTGAACAGATGCTTTCCATGTTAGGCTCTTCATCCTGAATCACGCTTGGCTTTAATACAGAGCAAGGTAATAAACAGGGGGTAGAGCACCAGCACCAATGCTGCTCACACCCAGCAAGGCACCCTGCTGTGAATTCTATTTGGCACCACCCTGGGCAACCCCCCCCCGTGTCAGTCCCATGCATAAACTGGAGGAGACCACTTCCTTCTCCAGCCACATGAAAAGGTTAAAACCTACAGGGGGATTTGCTGACCACCCAAAGCAAGCACCAGCAGCTACAGTGCATCTCTAATCTCAGCCCACTTCAATTCCAACTGCACTTTTTCCTTTTTCTTTTTTTTTTTCCAAGCCCCCAAACAAAATCCCTCATCGAGGGACCAATTTCACTGAAAATTAGCAAACTGCACACCCCGCTTTCTGGTAAGGAGATTTCAAAGGCAGCTGCAGTCCCCCCTTTCTGCTGCAGGGAAGTGGAACTAATTACACCGCAGTTTTGAAGCACCACTGGGATGGTTTTGCCCCCTGGGCTCCCACTGAGGCAGTCACAACCCATCGGACAGTCTCTCGGCTTCCAGAGCAGCGAGAGCTCCGGATGGAGAGGCAACAGCAGTAATAGATTTGATCTTATTATATTCGTTTAGAAAGATGTTTATGGCAGGCTGACACAAATTTCAGTGCAAGCCTCGCTCTCTTCCCAGAGCATTTGCAGCTCCCAGAACCTGCAAGTGGAGGCAAACACACTGTTCCTTCAAAACGGGAGATGTAGGTCAAAAGGAAAAAAAAAAAATTGTTACTAGAGCCTTGGGTTGTCTGAGCTCTGCAGAGTTTCACAGAGGTGTTCTGCTGGCTCAGCTCGCTCAAAGATACCAGGGCTGACAGTAACGCCTGGTGGATATGCATGGTTCACGAAGCCTCTTAGGATGCTGCAGAGGTAGGATCACCTCCAGTTCACAGTGGACCCAGACCCTCAAGTCTACACGAGTATTGGGGCATTTTCTTCTCAAGAGCAGCGAGCTCTAGCACACAAATAGCTGCAAGGCTATCGAGACTGAAACAGCGACGAGTCGAACCAGAAACCTTCCCCATCACAAAGCAAACCAAAAGCCAGATCCCCAAACACCACCCAGGATCTCCTGAGCCCCGGTCCTCCCATACCACCCTCAGCTATAGCCCGTTCCCACCATGGCAGCAGTTCAGATCAAGGCTAATTGTATTTGAATCTACAGGGTACCAATTTTCCAGCGAAGGGGTTTTAATCTAACATGCAGATCTCTTGTCTACATTCACATCACCCCAGAGACCCATAACATAGGTCATTTGTGCATACACAATCTCGGTAATAGGATGCACAATTTTAAAATGGCTAAATCTGTAGAGAAGAAAAAAAATGTTATTACAGGAGGGGAGAAAAAAAAAAAAAGAAAAGATTAGCTCACAGCCTGAGATCATGTTTGCCAAGTTTCCACCCAGAGAATTATTCCAGTACCGAAATTCTATGCTACCAAAATAACGGGTTTATACAGCAGGCATTGTGCCAGCTTTTTGGCTATAATTATAGTGTTTTCCACTCTCAAGTTCTTTATTGATATCTGGATTATTTAAAAAAAAATAAAAAAAAAGAGGAGGTGGAGAAGTGATTTTTCTACGTTCAACAAAGTACAGCAACACTTGATGCAGTTAAAAACCAGGAAGTTTTAACAACCTGCTAGCCTCCAACTTCACAGGGAATGTCAGTGCCACTATCAGACTTGAGAGAAACCCCAGGGACCCATTACTGCAGTTTGAAGATGTCCCTGCACTTCCCTTTTAAGTCAACGCCGGAGCTGCTTGCTTCACTCGCTTGCTGCTGTGCTGCACAATATTCCTTTGAGGAGATGCTTTGCAGTGACAAAATAACTGCTGACAATGTGAATACTGACTTCATTTTAATTTTGTTTTACATTTTCTTTGGTATGTTTTGATCCTCAAAAAAAAAAAAAAGAAAAATCTTTAGAGCGCGTTTTTTTTTTTGATGATAATAAAGCAACTATTTATACAGTACCACAGAGTCATTGCCTTGCCTCTCCCCCTCATCCCTTCCTGCTTTCCCCCCGCCCGAAGGGAGCGGGTTGGGAAGGTTTGACGCATCCTCAGCACGGTTTCAGTAAAGGAAAGAAGCTGAAGGGAAGAGAAGCACCCAAAGCAAGAAGGGAAAGATCAGCAGGGAGACAAAATAGGGCACTGCTTTGTTTTTACAAGCTATAAAAACAAACACTGGAGAATATGATGTCAAGATGACTGTCAGGGAATCAAGCCCTTGTGACAGTCAGCCCTTGGAGAAGATGCCAGTTTCCCATCCCATCCTCATCCCAAAAGGGGCAGCTGACAGCAGTAAGTCCCACTTTGAGATGCTCTCTTACTCAAGGATGTATTTGACTGAAGTCCCCATAAATTCCCTGAATCCAGGCCATTATTGTTACCTCTAAAAACCGTGGCTCGTTCATCATCTTTTATAATCCTGCAAAACTTCACCACCACCTCTGAAATTAAAATTCCATCGGCCCAGAACCCAGGAACAATTAACCCGGCAGAGATGACTCCTGATAGTCTTTCACATATAATAACCAATATCCAATATACCCCAACATTGTGAAGATCTCTGTAAATGAAGTGACATCTCTTGCTGGACAAAGCCTGGAAATGTTATCCTTCGGCGATAGGAATCCTAAGGGGGACATCTATTCTCCCTCGTTCGAAAGCTTACTGAATTGTTCCAGTTGCTGGAAATTTGAAACAATTTCCACCGTCGCTATGCCAAGTTGTGTTAAGCTCTTTGTCTGGCTGATATGCCAACCAATGGCACAGGGAGATAAGGGGAGCTGTGGGAATTACTCAAACCAACTTACATGGTGAGAGTTCCCTCACCCAAGCTCCTTCCTTCAGCTTTGCCATTATTTTTACTAATTATTAGTGTCACATAACTGAAGCCAGCAGCTCTCTCACCTCCAGTGCCCTGGCTATACTTAAACTAGAAGGAGGCTGAAAACAGGACCCTGTTTTTAACACCTTTCTTGTTCGTTTCCCTTCTAGATTTGCTTGATTTTTCCAGGAAAACTATATAATATTTATTCCATTTATTTCAGTATTTCAACAGCAGATGGGGCGTGCTGAAGGACACAGATTTATCTGCTGCATCTCCATTGAATTTCCCAGGTCAGATTTTCAGTGGTGATAACAGTGGGAAGAACTTGATTTTTCCACAAACAAGCTGAGCCACAACTGAAAACAATCCGCTGGATCTTTGAGCAGATGGACATAGTTTGTGCTCACCCTCCCATGATTTCCAACAGCACAACAGGTTCTCAGTGAGCCCCTGTCTCTGCCTAGATAAACCAAAGGACCCAGATGGGTAATACCAAGACAATAGGTTGCTTGATGCCATTTATTCTTAGAAATGGTACCTTCTTGCAAAATGCATCTTTACTGAGGGGAAAAAAAACAAACCACAAACCTCCTTGCCCATCTCAACCTCATTTGCTGCCATCTGCCTGGACAAAAAGTTGGTGAAACCCTTTTCTAAGGTATCTCCTCCCAGGATCAAACTACAATGCAAAGGTCAGAGCGTTTAGTAAAGGGTTGTATTTCTATGGCTCTCAGGTGCAAAGGTTGATCTCTATCGGATTTCAGAAAGGCTAAATCTTCTCCAGGAAGCAGTCATAAGAATCATTACATTTAGTCATCTGCTTGGGGATTTGCACCTTTAAATGGACCTTTCCCACCAGATCAATGAGCAGGTCATTAGCAATGTAGTGTGGGATCCTTGGAAGGGATTGATCTCGGATATGAAACAGAGTTGCACCACTTGCAAGCCTTCCTGGAGCTGGGAGAAGGCAGCGTGCCCTCTCAGACCTTTCCCCCCACTCACACGTTATTTGTCAGCATGGTCACACCACTCATTTTGCACCCAAATGAGAGAGAAGCTGGTCCACAGGACACGACCTCCTTCCCCTGGCTTTGGCTGCCAAAGAGTTTAACTTCAAGAACCAACCAAACCAAGCCAGCTCGTCTCTCCTCAGCTGACCTCCTGGTGGCTGCACACCCCATGGCTTCAGTTTCATCCCAAACCTTCACGTCAACATTTAAATCTGTTTCAACATGGCTGAAATAGAAGCATCCACTTTCCTGGTGCTTTTTAAACACCACTGCTTTGTGTAAAGTCTGTTTAACTCTGCATGAAGACAAACCTCAGGACAGACCTTCAAACCAGCACGAACTTGGGCCACTTTGGCACGGAAAATATTGCTAAAGCTTTGAAGAGCCCATCTCATTTCACTATTATGTTCTGGTTTTCAATACTATGTTCTATTATGTTCTAGCTACACGCTGTGACAGGAATGTTTTCCTTCTGTATATCCCTTTTTCCCCCATCATAACATCAGGACAGAAGCATGCAAACAGGAGGGATCTTCTCTCTAAAGTGTCTTCTACCTTTCTCCTCCAAGAAGAGACCCAAGAGGAGCCAGGAGCGACCAGAAGAAATTATCCTGCACTCTGCTCCGTCAAGCTTCTTACTAGGGTTAAAAATCAGAATTGATGTCAATACCAGTACCAGCCCACAAGGGTTTCTCGTCCAGCAAAATGGTTTTGTAGAACTTCCTGATTATCTATCATTTTAAAATGTTTTCAAGACTGAAAAAATAGTTTAGGGGCAGCAACTGAAACACTTAAGTTAAAAATAATTGAATTGTAGCTTGAAAAAAAACCCATAACAGATTCTGCAAAAGCTTTTTTTTCTTTTTTTTTTTTGAAAAAGGTTTTTCTTTCCCAGAAAATCTGAAGAACATTGTGTACAGGTACTCATTCCACTGAAAAGACACTTTCATTTTCAAAATCCTTGAAATGTTTTTTCAGGAATCAGTTTGAAACACAAGCTCATTTCCCCCCTGCCTTTTTTTTTTCCAGGGTGACATCAGCGGTGACTGAGCAGGGCTAGAGGCACCTGCCCTGGGAACTGCCAGCTGTACATGGATCACCAGAGGGTTTGGGCTGGAATGAAGCAGGGCATGTGGCTTCCATTGGGGATTCTTCCATTCCACTGGAGACAGGACCGCAATGTCCTCTGCTTTATCCACTTTGTAGATTCATAGAATCGTTTGGGTTGGAAAAAACCTTTAAGGCCATTAAGCCAGCACTGCCAGATCATCACTAAGCCGTGTCCCTCAGCACCACAGCTTTGAAACCCCTCCAGGGATCACGGGGACTCCAGCCCTGCCCTGGGCAGCCTGGGGCAGCCCTTGGCAAACCTTGTGGAGAAAAAGATTTTCCTCATGTGCAACCTAAACCTCCCCTGGGGCAACTTGAGGCCGGTTCCTCTTATCACTTGTCCCTTGGGAGCAGAGCCCGACCCCCCTGGCTCCAGCCTCCTGTCAGGAGCTGGCAGAGCCAGAAGGGCTCCC
>JANHFX010000508.1:21816-32573 GCA_027560015.1 Chloroceryle amazona | reverse complement strand
CCAGGCTCCACAAGCCCAGGGCCCTCAGCTGCTCCTCACCCCCCTTGTGCTCCAGCCCCTTCCCCAGCTCCGTTGCCATTCTTTGGACATGCTCAGCAGAGTTACAGTGCTTCATAGCTGCAAACTCAGCCCATAGTCCCTACATCCAGACGCTTAAATGTCTGACTTGTCCCCTCCTTATCGAGTGACCTCCCATAGCAAAGAGCCCCACTGGTTTCACCAGGGCCAGCCAGCCCAGCAACATCCCTGGCATTAGCCTCCTCCGTGCCCCCTGCAAGGTTTCTCCTGCAAAATCAGTAACGCTCATCTCCCGACTTTAAACCGATTTCATGGTAGAAGGGAGGCAACCAACAGACTCTGACGTTGGCCTCCAATACGGTGTCACAAGCTTTGCCACTTCAGCAAGATGGGCGTTTGCCAGCAGGAGCAGGAGGCTCGGGATGCAGCCTGTAGTCTGCCTTGCAAGGAATAAATAAATAAATAAATATTAGTTTGAAATGCAAGTCGCAGCTTCTAAATGCCAAGAAATTCCTCTTGCCACGTGAATGTTTCCAGCACGCTGTGCTGAATTAACTGGATTCAGCTTGCTTTCGGATCCGAGCAGACAGAGACAGCTTGATAGATAAATACGTTTAGGGGTGTAGACAGCTCTGGTCAGTGGACAATTAAGGATGGGAAGACGACCATGCCTGGGTAGCTTCAGATCCAGCGCGCAAATTATTCCTGCTAGAGAATTCTATTAGTAATATTTGCATCTTGCTAATAGAAATCCAATTACTCAGGATGACTCCGAGCACATTATCCGTTTTTAGCAAAATTCGCCTTATTCTGCAAACAGAATTTTGCTTCATCGTCACTTTACTTTTGTTCCCGCGGTCCTCCGGGACGCGGCATCCTTCAAGGACATGTCAGAGGAGCGTGCTATCCCGGCAGCCTCTCGCTTTGAGGCCTAGCAGCTGAATCACCCCCAGCCCTATTTTCTTTTGCAGTGTTAGATTAGCGAGAGGGCTTATGACCTGCCATCTGTCACTGCAGTCTGCTGACTGTGAGTCTCCGCTCTCTCCGCAACATTGCTGAGGAGGTGGAAGGCTTTGGAGGGGGAGGAAGGCGGGGGGGAAAAGAGCTTTTTCATCCCACTGCCTCTCCTTGCTCCAAAGCCATCCCTTAAAGCCGTACTTTGCAAGCCCAAGGGGAGGACGTGCGGGTCTGACCGGCGAGGAGACGCAAGCGACCGAGGAGTTTTTGGTTTCACGCGGGGATATTTGGGCGTCCGGGGGCTTTGGCGGCGCGATGGGGAAGGCGGCGATACCTCGGAGGCAGCCTGCGCCCAACCTGCGGCTCCCGCATGCTGTTTGATCACACCTGCTGAAGCTTTCCCAGCCTTGCCAGGGAGAGCCAGGCAATGTGACCATGCATCTGGCTTCCTGGCAAGGAGAGGGCTGCCTCTGGCTCCGCGCCAGCGCACTCCATCTCCTCCTGAAAATAGTGCACCATTTCCAAAAAAAAAAAAAAAAGCTGTATTTCCCCTCCCCCATCCAGCTCGCACAGACCTCAGGGGCACTTTTGTCACCCACCGGGGAAGGGAGACCCACGGATGGTACCAGAGGAATGGGAAGCAGCCCGCAGGGGTTGGGGAGCAAGCAAAGCATCAGCTGCTGAATCTTCCTGCTTGATTTAAAATAATCTGGTCGCAAAGCTCCTGCCCTGAAGAAAGGAAAGAACTTTTCATTGCAGCAAGGAGTCATAAGACAGCAACTCTCCTTGAAAGCTGAGGGAAGGAGTGTTCCCACCTCCTGTTGGTTTGCTTGAAGAAGGAGGAAAAAAAAATCTCTGCATAACTTCTCCAATATTTTCCACTGAGTCTCAGCATATTTGTACCAGAATTTACCAGCTCCATCCCTGCTAAAGCAGATGGGACTTTTGCAGATCAACTTATTTTTGTCTTAAAAATGAGACAATGTACAACAATGTGAGCAAATCGATCCAGTTGTGGGATCAGACTGCTCCCCACAGCAGTTCCCTTCAACATCCTGTTCCTGAAATGGTTTCTGCTGGAACATCTAGCCTAATCTGAGCTCCCAGTTTCTCTGCTGGGTTGAGCTCTCAGGTCATTTCCCCCCAGCCTCTGGTGAGCAACCGCTATCGTTGTAAAACCACAACACGTAAGGAAGAACCAGCAGCTTGAAGATGAAAGACCTGATTTGGGACCTTGTGTGTCATCAAGTAAACCTGCCCACACACCAAGTCCTCCAAACTGGCCTCCAAATAGAACCTCTGCCTTCAAACACCAGTCAGGCCTGTCAGCACTGGACTGCTCACATCTTCCTACACCACGAGAGAAGTCTCTGGAGATGTTTGTCTGGCTGAGAAAGACTCAGGATCTAAAGGAAAGGAGCAAGTTAAATTATTTCTCCAACCTGGCATCCCCTGGGACTCTTTCAGCACAAGCTGATGCCCCTTGGGAGATCCAAGTAGTATCAGCCAGACCCCCTAGTAACTGGTATCAGGGAAACTAAGGGTAGGGGAGGGGATGGGGGGGTAGGCTGCCGCCTTGCCAAAGTGTTTCTGTGTACAGAGGCCCTTCCTTATCCACAGGTAAGTACAAAAATAAGTCTTGCATGCTACGGTCGGATGCCACGTCCTCCCATCCCTTTCCAAGCAGTGATCCATCCAGCAGATGGTATTGTTGACAAGGAGCCTGTGGAACTGGCACTGCCAGTCCTGCGTCCCCACGGTGGTCCATGACCTCACCGCAGAGCTGCGTTCTGGATGTTGCTAGGCACATGTGGGTAGTCTGATGTTAGCAAGCAGATATTTCTAGAAATAAGATGATATCACCTCCCAACTGACACCAGCAGTCAGTCCCACCAAGCTCAGGCTATCTCATCCCTGGACACCTCCATCCATGCCTTTTTCCAGAACATTTTGTCTGGGTGGAGTATGAAGATTCTGGCCACACGGGCACCCAGAAATCCCAGACAAACAGCGCCCGGGCACACACAGCTCACCTCGGTACGCTTGGGTTTGCTGCAAGTGGTCAAGCTATTTTTGCAGCATATGTGCAGCAGGCCTAACACAGCTTGAAAAACCACCGTACATGTGTTACACGGTGTAAAGGCACGGATTTCTGTACAAGAAACCTCCATCAGGAGCGTGACACCTTTTATCAGAAGACAGCAGGACCCAAACATCCGACACCGTTCCAAAGCCACGGGTACAACCGGTGTGCACAGGCACAGCAACACACTGCACAGACATAAAATTAAGCGCGTCCTCCCCTCCGGCAACGCTGCTTCCAGGGATGCTGCAAAAATACAATAGGCAAGAGGACAAAGGATGCGGGTTGGAGGACTTGGCAGTGAAGCAGAAGCTGTTCGACTTCAGGTTTTTCTAAGACAGTTTTTTCTGGCCTCCTGCAAACCAAGGAGCACGCAAGAGGCACTCGGCAGAGCTGCTGCTGGACAACGCTGCTGTAAGTGATGCAGATTAGACCCATGCATCAGCTGTAGGGCTCATTAAGGTACCTTGGAGTTACCATTTCTGGACCCAGCCAGCCTATTTCAGACAACTCCTAGAATTACACCCAGGTACACGACAAGGCCAGGCTGCAGGAGGAAGAGACAGATTTCCAGCAAGAGCCTGAGAGTCTTTGTCGACCAAACACAAGGTTCATGCCAACCATTCCATGCAGAAATGAGTCAGTGGGACTTGGTGGGGTGCAAGTCTGGAGGGGCAAAGACTCTTCCTCTCCTTGAGGGCCCATTGTATCCCCTTAAGGCATCCTGGCTCCTGTCTGTGCACCCAAACCATAGGAGAAAGCAATGCCCCAGGTTTTCTCAGGGATGCTTTGCAGCCTCAACTGTGCACATCAAATTCTTATGCATTAGACATGCAGAGAAGCTAAAAAGTCATTTGGAAACACAGAAGTGTATAAGTTAGTCTAGCTTGAGGGCTCTAGTAATTTATGCATCGAGAATTTATACAGGTCATGTACCTATTTACTTTGCTGTGCTCTAAAAAAATAAATGCAGTTACCTTAGCAACTTTAACATTGCAAGAGGGTATGGAGCTTTCTTAAAGAGACACTGTCAAGAGTGGTCAGCCTGACCAGCCATTGCCTCACTTCCCTGCACGTGCCAGATCTGCATTCAGATGAGTTCTTCCCCTCGGATCAAATATACATGTTGTTATTTTAACAATGAACAACCCATCTCAGAACTCATTGACATCATCTACCAGTAAACAAAAATAAGCCTACGATGCGCGAGGAGGAGAAAATGTCATGGAAAAATAGATGGAATTTACTCATTTCATCATCCTGACACGTTCTGAAAGCTTAAAATAATTTTTCAATTTGTGGAAATTGCCTAGACTCCATAAAAACCTACAGCATGCTAGTTACACCTTGGGGGCTTTCAGGTTTTAATAAAACATTGTAGAAGAAATCTAATACGCTGACTAGGCAATAAACACCCAACCTCTGCAATTTGTTTTAGTTTATTCTCCTCTCGCTTTCTCTTTCTAGGATTTTTTACTAGATTTCTTCATGGAGTGTTTTTCCCAAAGCCAAATGAAAAGAGAGTCTCTAGGAAAGGCTCCCTGGTAGCCAAAATGCAGAAGTTACTGTTGAGAAAAGAAACAGCTTCTCTGCCCATCACGAGAGGTCTGTTCCCATCCCTGCTCAAGACAGTGAGGTCTTGCTGAGCCCATTAGGAACCTTTTGCCAAGCCCACGAAGTATGTGGAAAAAAAAAACCTCACAAACTAAAGAAAAGTGCCTGGTAAATTCCCCCAGCTCCCAGTGAAGTGTAGAGTGGGGAAGTGGAGGAGAGCAGGGCCACCTGCCCAAGGAAACAGGCAGCAATCAGGTGCCCAAAGCAAGTACTGCCTGATCCCCAGCACACCCAACACTGGCACAGTTTTCAGAGTGGCTTCAAAAACACAAAGTTGCCACTGCAGATGACTCGGGGTGTAATTCATTAGCCACCAAAAATCTTCCCTCATCTTCTGCAGTCATTATGAGCGGAGTAAAGCAGTGACAGCACACACTGCAAACCAGAAACCAGCCACGAGTTTCTTACAAACCCCTTAAGGTCGCTATTAAACCGACCCACAAATGCTGCACTGTGGCACTGCTGGAATTTTGACCCTTCTTTTCCTTCCTACCCACATCCAAGTCATTGCAAACCACAAAGCACACACTGAAACAGCTTTTGTTTTTTTCTCCATACCTACATAACCCCATCCAGGTTTCAGTAAAATAAAACCCCAAACTAATAATTTCTCTCTCAAACAACTCTGGTTTAGCAAAAACCTTAGAGAGCACACAATAGATTTAAACAACAGCTGCTTCTTTCTCTTTTTTTTTTTTTTAACAGCTATGGACATGAGATATTTTCTGCAGCATCCTGTGAACACAGGAGGTGCCTCTCTCCTGCTCACAAAGGGGAGTTGGTCAACTGGGACAGGAGGAGCAAGGTGGAAAAGTATAAACCTCTGTTTTCTGGACAACTACTTTCTTCCTACATTATCAAAAAAAGAGACAAATTGGGACTCTTCAATCACAGGAACAAAAGCAAAAGGCTCAGAGAAGCAAGGTGCTGACTCTCCCTGATGACCAGAAATGCCTCCAGTCGCATTCTACAGCGCTAGACTCACATGGTGATATCCTAGAAGGGCTGTGCCTGTGAATTAGGGCATATATCTTGCAAAAATAGCTTGCCTTTATTTTTTTTCCCTGACTGTTCCTTATCCTGATAAGCATTGCACACCTTCAGGGCTTCACTTCAGGAAGGGATTTGGGAGGGGACATCAGAAATCACCTCCAGCAGCAGCATGCGTAGACTCCCTCCAAAGCAATAGAACCAGGCTGGGAATTCATTACTCTTGGTCTTATGCTTAAGCACAACCAAACCTCAGTGATTTTCTTTCAATACTGCACCAAACTGTCCCATCCACACCCTATTGCTGAGGCTGTTCAGAACAGTCTCAGGTCTTGTAACATGCACCTGCAGAAAGGGAGCAACGCTGGCAGCAGGGCAAGGAGCAAATGCTCCACTAACACCCGTCCTTCCCATCACACCCCCTGCAAACCAGCAGAGAGGCTACACAGATGATAACGCGACTTCAAGCAAGGAAACCTCTCCTCCATATCCAACTTACAGAAGCAAAGTCCCCAGGTTTCAAAGCCTCCTACACAACCAGCACGGCTACTGCAGCATCTACCCGGGCACAAGCCTCGTACCCTCCCCTCTCCCACTGCCCTGGAGCAGGAGTCTGGGAGAAGAGAGGAGGATGGAGAGAGGGAGGTTTGTGCAGGAGCCACTCTGGTCCCCATCCTCCCCCCTCTCGTCCTTCCCTGCAAGCTTTTCTCCATAGAAGGAAGCAATCTGCCTCCTGTGCCCAGGTACCGCAGGCAGCGTGCCACTTTGCCAACGCACTGTCAGATCTGTGCCGCGTCAGAACGAGCCCCACCACATTAATTCAACTTGGTGGGTTCTAAAAAAAATTTAAAAAAAAAAAAAGAAATAAATAAAAGCGGGAAGGCAGGACAAGGCATAGCAGATGGCTGAGGACAGATACTGCATCCCATTCTTTCTTGCTCTGCAAGAAAACAGCTTCACTCTCTGCTGTTTATCACACTGCTCCTAGATTATTTTTTTTTTCCTTTTTATATTAAAAAAAAAAAAAGCAGAAATTGGTGTCCAAATACCCAAGGTTTCCATGTTTTTGTTGCTTCTGCTTCATTTTTGTGGTTTTCCATCCCTGTTGCAGCTCTTTAGGCCACACGGCACAATGAGGGTGCGATTGCTATGAGATAATCACACCCTTGGGGTGTTATTAAGCACAAGGCTATGCCTCGTGCCTCTCCCTCTCTAGGGACGTGATTATATCATGATAACCAAACTCCCCAGAGACACCTTATTGCAATTATGACATTTCTTTCAGGTTTATGTATGAATACATTATTCAAGGAAATGACTTTGATCACCAGAAACTTCCACTTAGTGTTCAAATACTTAAACTGGCTGGTTTACTGAGATGAAGTTCCTTCCTTACAGTGTCTGACAGGAGGAGAAACAGGGCTTTTAATTTGAGCAGAGCAGCACCAAGGCCTAATCACCAACACGCAGAGACACTCTCCCTTATTTAGGACATCAGTCTTTCAAATAACAAAATGAATCCAAATATTCAATCCATATTTTGGCTACTCCAACGCCTGGAGAATTAGTCTAACAAACAAGATCCCTAAAGAACAGATTAAGATACAAAGAAATGAAAATGGAGCTATTACCTTCTGGTTTCATAAGCACAACAGCCCGGGGAGTCAAGGAACAGAGAAACAGCAGCAGCTTCTCTTACTGGCTTTATAAACTTGGCTGCACCAGTGACCTCGAGTGGTCCCACCTGTGTAAAGCATCCACCAGCACACCCAGGTGTCTCCCATGACCTTTGGTGGCTGTTGGCAATGACTGGCCCAAAGGCTCCAGCAAAACCCATTAGCTAAAGGTGTCCACCTGCCTCCCTTGGTCATGGACATCTCAGCAGCAGGAGCTGCTTGTAGGGTTGGTTTGCTACTTCCATTGTGGTTCACGAAAAAAGCAGATCTGCAATACTGAAGGGTTAAATAGTTGAGGGACCAGAACTGACTCTCCAGATTAGTGGTGGGGCAAAATCAAGGTCACACAGAAGATAGGTCGCACAAAAGGCCAGCACTGTGTCGCAGATGGATAGTGTTAGCTGATAAAAGGTGTGGCCATAAGGTCTCCAAAGCCCATAAGGATTCTTTAGGGACCAACTGAATTAAAACAGAGAAGCAGAAATAACACCTGCACCCCAATAGCAATGAATATTCCCCAGAGACCTATGGACTTAGCAAGAGGGGACTGTGTCTCTGTTCCTGGGTTTGTTTTACTGACCTTGGCTAAGTGTTTCTAAAATACATATTGGTTATTGATCACTCCCCCAGTTCCTCACCAGGACAGACCCAACAGTTAATAGCACCAGCCTGGTGTCAGAGAAACACAAAACACGCAGAAAAGAGGACACAGTCTAAGCAGAAGACATCAGAAAACGTACACCAAAAACTCTGTGGCATCATCCACAGGCTTTTTTTTCATTGTTTCTGTCCAGCTGGGCTGTGTTCCCCACAGGGACAGAGCCTGCCAGCTGCGGGGCAAGCAAAGCTGCTTTTCCAAGTGCCTAGCAGCACTCCTTGCCTCTGCTCCTAAAATAGAGATCATCTCTCAAATTGCCAGGGCTGGGGGGGCACGGTTAGCTAACAGAGCTGCCTTGCAGAGTGGCTTCTAAAAGCAGGTATTTGGCTGTGGTGGGCTGTAAGGGAGTTCAACCTTTTAACTGGGGCTTGCAATCAAGCTCTGGGAAACAGACAAGCTGCTTAGGAAGCTCCTGACACCCTTGTTCACATTGGTTTTGATTTCCATGGAGCTGCTTGTGCTGTTCTTCAGACAAAAGTAGCCACCAGGAGATGGGTTCTGCAGATACCAGAGGCCAGAGAGCTTGTTCTCGTGCTCATAAGTCCATTATAAGCTTTGGAAAGCCCTGTCCTACTGGGGAGTAATGTTGTCGTGCACCTAAAAACCAGATTTTGTGATACAGTCCCACCTGCAAATGGAGAATGCAAATGCTTCCCATCTGTGTAAGACCTTCCGATAGCTACTGTGATTCTCCTGTGTCTTCCTCAGTCTTCCCACCACCTTCGGAGCCCATCACGCTCACACCTCTTATTCTGAATTTGAGAAGCAAGTGGAAGTGTCAGAAAATCTGTTACACAGGTGATGCCTCACTTACAACAGCCACGAGAACATTTCTGCCGTGGAAGCCAAATATATATATAAAGTGCTAAAGATAATGACAGAGTGTGTATTACCAGCCTCTCATCGCTGCGTAGTTATTGGGAATAAATCCCAATCTACGGTGAATTTCATGCATCCCGCATCCATTCCCGGCTATCAGTGAAGGTGACTCCAGGCAGGGGCAGCTTATCTCCAATAGTTTACCAAGTTAATTGAAAAGAGCTTAAAACCAGCTCAAATGATCAAATTCCTATACACACGACTTTGTTTCTATCTGGTCGGCAACGTGCCGGGTGAGCTGTGGAATTCCAATGCGATCGGCAGCAGGCTCGCCAGGAGAGCCGGACAAACCAGTTCGAGGAGGGACAGAGAGGTGAGCTTGTGAAGAACCACGTTGTGCTGATCAACAGTCCCTGCTAATTGAAAATTCTGGGTGATGATGGCACTTAACAAAAGCACTACCCCAAAGCAGCAGCATTATTAGCGTTCCTGTGCAGTAGCATTTACATCGTTTGCACCACTGCTCGCCCGGCAGAACCCAAACGTTTATGTGGTATCAGAGAAATTGCCTCTTGCTTATCCTGTTGTCACAGGACTTGGGTGCACGTAGGGGTGATGCCACGAGGCTGAAGTGGCCGGGCCCACAGAGCTATGGTGCTGCCGTGTGCCAGGGCTGGCTCACGGTGACCGCTGGGAATAAGGAATAGATTTTTGCCCAGCCCAACTTTCTGTATCGATTTCAGTCCTAATTCAGTCACCAATTCTGCACCTCTGTCTGGCCAAAATCTTCCTCTTTTACACCAATACCTTTATGCATGTCCCACGCTAAGCCAGCGGTGTTAGTCCGTGCTTAGGCAAGGTGAACTGAAGCTGAAGTAGGTGCAGAGAAGGGCTACTTGGATGATGTGGGGAAACAGACCCTTCTCTTTTCAAAGAGACTGGGAGAGCCTCCCTTCTTTGTGCTCACAACCAGAGGCCACGGGTGATGCCATTGATGGTCTCCTGCAGTTTGGTAAGCTGGGAACACACATCACCATCCCAGAAAGCTGCTTAGACCTTTCCTCAAGATGCCCACTGCCCAGTAGTAAGAGACCCCTATGTTAATCCTAAATGCAAAGGGTAAATACAGTCTGTACACAGCAAATCATCCTTTGGACAATTAGCAAGAGTAATTATATATTTTTAAAAGCACCTTTGTGAACCAGATCCTCCACTTGCAATGATAATATTGCTCAAGAGAAGATCTTACAGCAGCGCCTTTCTCTGAGCTAGACGACTATCCTCATGGTAACAAATAAATGCACTTGTTATGGTGTACTTGG
Organism: Chloroceryle amazona; assembly: GCA_027560015.1. Lineage (NCBI taxonomy): Eukaryota > Metazoa > Chordata > Aves > Coraciiformes > Cerylidae > Chloroceryle > Chloroceryle amazona. The sequence continues at coordinate 22,436 of JANHFX010000508.1, read as the reverse complement.
TTCTCATAAGGACAATTACACAAGGACAGCAGCAGTGCTGCCAGAAAATGAAATCAAGAGAGAGGAGTCAGTGGTTGCCAAAGCTGAGCCCGTACCTTATGAAATCTGATTCTCCCCCAAAGACACAACTCCAGCCTGGCTGTATCTGCAAAGGTGACACGATGCACAGCGCCTTCCCGTGTTGTAAAATTCATTGAGGGCAGGAGAAGCCAAAAAAAAACCCAAACACACAGTCCAGCATTTAAGGACTTGGATGGTTAAAATAAATGCACACCAAAAGGTTATTCTGTCACTAAAGAACCAGCCAACAGCGTACAGCACGAGCTAACGCGGCGCTCCTGCGGACGCTTTGCATTTGCAGCTAATCTGCCAATGATTAAACGAGCTGTTATTGAGCATTTGCCCTGTTGAACTAAGTTTTTCTTCTCCTTATTAATCATTCATTTTACACTACAGTAGCCTCCTGTCTTTAAGCAAAATATCTTTCTTTTTTTCTCTTTTCTTTCTTTTATTTTCTTTTTTCTTTTCTCTTTTATTTTCTTTTTTTCTCTTTTCCTTTCCTTTCCTTTCCTTTCCTTTCCTTTCCTTTCCTTTCCTTTCCTTTCCTTTCCTTTCCTTTC
>JANHFX010000508.1:6609-19647 GCA_027560015.1 Chloroceryle amazona | reverse complement strand
TGAGGCTGGTCAGACACTGGAATAGGTTGCCCAGAGAAGTGAGGGAAACCCCACCCCTGGAATTTTTTAAGGCCAAGCTGGATGGGGCTCTGAGAGACTTGATTTAGAGGGAGGTGTCCCTGCCCATGGCAGGGCGTTGGAACAAGATGATTTGTAAAGTCCTTTCCAATTCAAACCAGTCTGTGATTCTGAAAAGAAAGCTTATTAGAAGAGATCTTTCCCACCTTAATTTCCTTGGTGTTTTCTTTATTTCTTTTCATTTTAAACACATATTTCGTTCCCTTTCCTCTTCGGTTTAGAAGCAGGATGAGCTCACACACTATTTCCTTTCGTCCAGCACCACGTTGTACCATTCACTTTGCAAGCCCCGCGTAGGAACAGTTTTCAAACAAAGCTCTAGAGTTGATTTTTCATTGATTTGAGGGATCTGTGCCATTGCAGTAGGGTTTTATAAAACCCTATTTCTATGCATTTGTTCTTTGGGTTATAATTTATTTTAACAGTAACTTCTTTAAACTCTTAATGTAATAAAATCCACCTTCATCACAGCTACACCACCACTAAAAACCCAGCTTCCCCAAGCCCAAGGTGAACGTGCAATTGAGGAAGAAAACCCGACATCCAATATGTTAAAGACAGGCAGGAAAAGTGTAATTAATGTTAAGACAGGAAACGAAAAAGAAAGTAAGTTTTGAAATCTCTCCCAGCGATCACATACTTCACAGCATAGTACAAATGCTGTTCCAAGGGTTATTTTTAGCCTGGCACACACGGGGATATTGTTACCCAGCCTGCTGCTAGAAGTAATTTTAAATATCTTTTGGAACAATCAAAGAAGATGCTACATTCAAGAACAGGCACAGAAGTCGTCCTTATCTCACATTCTCCATGAGAACATTTGACCTTCCTGATTTGGGTTCATTTGACAAGAATTTGCTGGCTGCTTAAAGATCTGCATCTCATATAGAATGATTATAATAAAAGTTCATATCACAAACCCTACACAGAACAGCATTCTCTTTACCTACCAAAAGGTGACATTTTCCAAGCTGTTACCTAGAGAGCAAAGGACAAATGGAAAAGATCAGTCGCATAAAAGCAGCATTATCATAACATCCCATGGCAATTTCAGAGTTCTTTGAAGGCCAGATGCTTCTGCTCCATATCTAAATTTCCTATAATAAGAGACTCAATGGAAGCACAAAACGTCCCCGTGTCGCAAAGTGAAAAATCGTGGCTATCCTACAATTTCAAGTAATTTTCTATTTGGAGGTGGTAAATTTTTTTTTGCCATGTGAAAGTGGCTCAGTTTCCCTGGTGTATCAGAGAGAGACACCAAAATACCGGGAGTGAAGCTGAACAAAATGCTGTGGACAGATTGGAACCACTGAACTGGCTCCGCTGGATGGGAGCCGTGGATGAGGAATTGCAGCTGAGTCTGAATTTCCTCAAAGTGCCGGAATTGTCTGGCAGGATCCCACCTCATCCCTCACAGCAAATGCAAGAAACCCTGGGATTGATCATCCAACCCCAATGTGCACTTAGGGAAAGCTTTTTGGTGGTCTCTTCCCATGCCAAAGCAGAAAACTTCCGATGCTTTTTGAAAATTCTTGGGTCTACTGCGATAGATGGGGGGGGTGTGGTGGTGGTGCTCAGTGTCCAGGCTTCTGTGAAGCCTCCAAAGTTTGACAATGGAGGTTTAGAGTGAAAAACCAAGAAAAGCTGGTCTTTCACAGGATCCGAGTGTGCTTTGGGCTCAGCGATGAGCAGTCCCCAGCAAGCTGACATTTTCCAAACTCTGCGAGCTCCATTTCCTTGCACAGATGGCAACCTTGCATGGAAGGTCCACAGCGAACTCTAAAACTGTCATTTCAACCAAACGCTCGCGTCGGTCCTGCCTTTTTTCAGCCAAAATCATGCCAGACTATCTGCAGGAGCTGGGGAAAGAGACTGGCTTTAGGAGAGTGTAAACCGACTTCACTGGAACTACTGCCAAGCTCGGCTGATGGAAATGAGAGGAAAATCACTGTCCTCCAGTTTTAATGCCCAAAGGAAGAGCAGCCTTTGCACAGTCCTGACTCCTACTTGTTTACTCAAAAGAGAACAAAAACAAATAAGGAAGGCAGGGGATGCCATCCACAGGGTCTAACCAATGCACGTATCTACCTGACTTGCTTTGCTATAGCACCTCAGATCACAAGCTGCTTTCCAGGTTGTTGCTATTTATTTATCTACTATGCAAAAAGAAAATAAAGAAAATAAATTAAAAAAATAATAAATTGATTCTTCTGTGATTTATGATGGGGTTAAGGCAAATGTGAAGCCCGTGCTAAGGCTGTTCATCTCATGATAAGGCAGCAAAAAGGTCAACAAATTACTCTCTCTCTAATGGTTCATTTGAACCAATGAAAACAGGATATTTTATCCTCCCGGGTCATGCCTGCTTAGAAATCCTATGTCCCCTTCCCCCCTTTCCTCCTCAGCCTGCCCCCATACCTCCTCCCTCTCTCCCACTCCCAGCCCCTTTCTTTTAAGTCTCTATCTCTGATCCTCCAAGGTGACCTTTTCTCCCACTCCCAAGACCAAATTTTCTGGCCGAGTGCTGCCGAGCGGAGCTGCCACCCCGGCCGGGGCTCCCTGTGCTCCAGGGGCAGGACTGGAAGCTGCAGCCCAGCCTGGGATGGGCTGTGCCACTTGCTGATGCTGCAGAGTGGGAACAGAATCTAGAGCGAGAAAAAGAGGGAGGGGGTAAAACCCTATCGTGCCTATCGTGCTTGGGAGAGGTTTCTTGGGTAATCTGAGCTGCAGCAGTGAGAGGAGCGAGGGTTCTTCTGTGTCAGCCGACAGCCGCCTGGGTAGGAGTTGCTACCACATCTCATCGTTACCCCTGCTGCAGATTGAAGGGGGAAGTGGAGGGATGGGAAGTTCAGCCGGGTGACATGATGCAGTTTTAATGAGGCTCTCTTTTTCTTTTCTTTTTCTTCATCCATTTTACCCCCCCTCCAGCCTGGCTGTTTTAATATGGAAATATAGTAAATTCTAACAAAATAAGGCTGGCACGTAGCGCGCAGAGCGAAGGCGAACCTCCAGGAGTCTTTCAGCGGTCGCAGGGCAGCAGCAGCACTACAGAAGCAATTAGTTCCTTAAGTTCTTTAATACAGGGCCTTTGGAGGGGGTGGACACTCGATTAAGCCCTGCTTCATTTGCCTATGTATTCAGCTGTCAGAAAGCTGAAAGGGTTAAATGGTCTGTTGGAGAAGAAAGACTCCACAGAGACCGCTCCTGGAGAGCCAGTGCCCTGGTGCAGCCAAGGCTGGCTCCGTTGCAGCGTGGCTGGCCGCTGCAGTATGACCTCATGCAGTAAAGAGTTAAAAATGCCCTTTTTTTTTATCCTTTCCCAGCAGATGCAGTGGCGGGGTGTGCAGCAGAACCTGACTCAGCAAAGGCACCTGATGTCAGAGCCGCCCCAGTGCTGCTGGAATCCACCCCAAGAAGAGGGGAGCAAAGCCCTGGGCAGTCTGCAGCGTAACCAGAATTACCCCAAGTTTAAAGAGAGTGTTTCTCAGCTGGGACACACCTCTCAGGCCGGGAGAGGCTGGTATGCAGCAACAGCCTCTCTGTCTCTAAATAATAGAGAAATTTAGCTCCACATTTGTCTGTGCTTTGGATTTGCTCCCTTCCTTGCAGCCACGCACGTGTCCGAGCGGTGTTTCTCCGGGCTATGAAGAACTCATGCTCCCCTATAAATTCCAGCCTGTACTTCCAGCATTTCATCAGAACTAGAGCTAAGAACTGAACTCTCCTAATGAAGTTGTTTCTTTTTCTAAGCCTCAACATACACGCTGTGCCTCAGTTGTGCCTGAACCAGGGAGGGTTTTAATTACAGAATCATGTTGGTGGTGCGTGACCAGTTCATTCCTAATATAGGTCACTAATTTGGATTCTTTTTTGGCTGAACTATCCCTCAGTGCTCCTTGCTGCAATATCTGACAGCTTATATCCAGCCTCAGAGCATTCACCCTTTCTCTCTGCATGGAGATAGAGTGGAGAGAGTCTATTTTCACAACCTGAGAAATGTGTGTGTTGGTTGGTTGATGTTCCAGGATCCTTTTTTCTATTTTTTTTTTTTTCCCTGCAAGGATTAAAAATGTTGCTTCTTCAAGGTGGGTTTAGAGAAGCAGCTCACATATGATCACTCACAGCCAGAGAAGGAACGCTGGCATATACAGGGCGTGAGAGCTCCGAACGCAGAGATGGCACATCATGCAATTTTATTACAGCACATCATTGAATTTTGTTAATATAATAACCTGAAATAAAGTATTAAGACAGATTGATGTGCCCAGGTAGCACAGCTGAGGGTTCCAGGATTTAAATGTAGCTCGTTTCTATTGAAATCAATGGAAGTTCCCCTTCACAGCTGATTGCAGTGGGGGAAATGGTTCCAGTTTATGCAAAAAAGTGACGGGAAGGGGAATGGGCAAGTTCAGCTGAGCTTTCAGATGTTGATTTCTTAGCTCAAATCATCTCTGGTTTCCATTTGGTTTTCGTAGGGTTTTATTTTGTTAGAGGAAGAAAAGGAAGCTATTTTCTTCAACATCCATAAATAAAACAGAAATCATCTCAGTGCAAGGATGGAGAGAGGGAAGAGAGTGAAAAAAACTGGTTTATGGGCATCTTCCTTTCCTACCTTAGTGATGTGAAGCTTCCTTACCCCCTCTTTCCAATCTGACACTATCTGCCCGAAGGATAAGGCCAGGAACCTGCTGGAACCTGGGGATTCGCCGAGCCTGCTCACAACTGGCACAAAAAACTTCAAATCATTTTTGAGCTCCAAGTCTGAAATCATAAATATAGAAAAAAAAAAACAACCCTATCATAGCCTCACGCTCAATTTATGTGCAGTCACATTTTTATACCTCTTTTTGGTCAAAGAGCACCATGGACAGGTATTTGCTCTTTTAGCTGTCTGCTAACATAATTTCTCTGGGTGGTTTTTTTTTCTTTTTCTTTTCTCCAGGACTGCACAGCTGCACGTTAGCAATTTGGGTCTGGGCATCCATCCTCCAAACCGACTTCAAAAGACTTTAACAAAAAGGCATTAGTTCATATTTCCACCGAGACAACAGCGATGCCCCAGTTAATCACAGCAGAAGGAGGTTCCAACCCAGAGCCCAGAAAGCTGACATCTTTTGAAAACCATTAAACCTCTTTCAAATTGTTTCTGCAGAGGGTATTTTCAATTACCTCTCCCTAAGACTGTTTCCTTTGATTGACTTGAAACGTCATGAAAGTTCTGGAAAATAGAAAACTTCCGTTATTAGGAATCACAGAAACCTGTTTAAAGCTAATGCAAATTTCCCGGCTGAAAACACGCCGCTTCAGACTGTGTTCTCAGATGAAAAGCTGAGTTTTTAAAAATAAAGCTGGAGCAGCCACAAAAGCAGAGTGGAGAATTCTGCTGGAAATAAGCAGGAAACACCTCGGTTTTCCTGCAAACAGAATGAAGTCAACTGGATTGATGAAGGGCTGGGAATGTTGATGGGAAGGGTCCTGATGTTTCCATACCGAGCTTTGAAAGGAAAAAAAGAAATGGCAATCCCCACAGCTCCCAAAACTACCCAAAGAAATCCTCTCTGTGCTGAACGGCCTGGAAGGAGTCAAAATACACGCTCCAAAATATCACAGTGCCACTTAGGGAAGGTCAAGGGAAAATCATCCCACTATTTCCAGTTTCCTGACTGGAAATTTCACCTATCCCACTCCCCAGGGGATTTCAGTATTTTATCTGCAAGCTTCCTATGGCTTGTTTAGTTCACATGGTTCACTGTTGTTTGGGTTTCTTGTTCCACTTGACAAACATCATAAACCTTTTAGCTGCTGAATATTTCCTTCACTGGAGCATCACTCACAGCGTTCCTGGGAAGGTTCCTCTTTGCGACACACAAAGAGTGAGGGGAGACAGCCGGGAGCAGCTGCCCAGTTCCTCTCTCCCATCTCCTTCAGCATCCAGGGGAAGGGAAGAGGCTCTGGCAGAAGGTGACCTTGACAAGGACGCTCCATGTGCAGCTTCTCAAGAACATGAGGTTGCATCCTCTGCTCTGGATGGTTCCTTCAGTTCGGGCTTTTACATTCAAATCATCCTGAAGCTCTCGCATTTATTTTAAAAGCAGAAGAGATACCTTCTACCCAGAAGTCAGTCAGAGCAGGATGAAGAACAACCAGACCTTGGTTTGCTGTTTTCTCAACAACAACAGAAGTCAGGGCTGGGTTTTTTTATTGCTAAATTGCAGCAGCTTAGGGCACTTGTACTTGTCTACCAAAATAATCTTCTTTTTTTGCTGTATTTCAAGAAGCTGTCCTACCCATTTTCTTCTGACATAACTCCTGGTACTCTGATGGGCTATTTACCCCTTTAAAGCCCAGCTGGGCTTTAAGTAGCAGCTCTGAGAGCCATCCCTGCATCTCTTGTAGATGCCAAACATAAAGGTCCATTCACAGGGATTCAGGAGATTTGGGCAAATGTGGGGTCAATCTCCTGGCCACAAAGAAATTGTTCCTGTTGAGAACCATTCTGAGACACAAATAAACACTTAGCAGTAACCTGCCCCCTTCTAGAGAAGGAAAAACAGGCTGGGGAAGGAGAAATGACCCAAAGACAAAGAACAGACCTGCTGGGAAGCTGAGCTTATTGCTCATGCTCCTGGCTGGCAGCCCCATCTCCTTACCACTCACTACTCAAGCTCTACATCTTTGCAGGGTATGCGACCGGCATATGGAATTTTTAAAAGTAATTTTGTAAAGATGGTCTTCTATTTCTGTTCATGCCATAGCTTTTAATCCTGAGGCAGAAACAACCAATGCTGGAGTTTTGCATGCATGCATATGCATTACCTGGAAAAGGCAGGCGAATGTCACTTTTGGGTTTCTACCAAAATCTTTCCTTAGCTGAGTTTTTTCTCGGGAACTGGAGAACAGACAGAAGCAGAGCCCTTAAAATATGTCTTCAGGTTTTAAAATGCAAACTGCTGCCTTCCTCCCTTCCCTACTTATACACTGGGTGAGATTCTAGGCTCTTGGTCACTCACAGATCACCTCTAGATGGAGCGTGAAGTGGCCAGGATGGACTGCAGAGGGGAATGCTGACCCTGGGTGCAAGCTTTTTGTTGGATAAAAACCACTTGCAGAGAGAGCGTTGGAGTGAAATAGAAGAAGGGACGAGAGATTTCTTGACTGACCTGCTCTCATTTGAATGACACGGGCTCAGACTTAATGCCACGCAGAAAGGCTCCAGCCCTTAGGCCAGCACTGGATATTAACTACGCAGAGGAGGTTTCAAGCTCTGCCTTCAGGGCCGGTGCTGGACTCTCTTTTGTCATCCATTCATCACTCCTTTGTAGGCAGCCCATTAGCTTACGTTGTGTGCAGGGTGGATGGATGTAGTCGTGCAGCCTCACGAGCGCTCAGCCTCTGCCTTCTGCGGATGCTCAGCAACCAGCCAGGGCTGCCGGCTGTTGGACTCCGTTATACGTGGCTGAGAAATTCAGCCAGGATCACGACCATCTGATTCACTTGTCTCCTGCCCACTCCAACGGGAACTGGCCCTAAAATCCGGTGAAGCTGTAAACAGCACTCATTCAATGAACTAAAGAGATGGATGTTTGTTCATATGTGTTCTTTTAGATGTTTATTGGCCTAACTGGCTTTTCATTAACTCAAGAGCTCTGCTATTTATTTTAATATTCCAAGCGTTTATGACCTTGTAGCTGTATCATCTGATTCTCTCTCTATATATGTTCTAGGGCATCAACAGTTTGTTTTCATTTTCCTAACACTGGCTTTTAAGACTATTTGACCAAGTCATACAAATTCCTACAGAGGAATTTTGAAAGGCTTGATCTTTTCTGGGTGCAGACACCTCACTGAAATTGGGGTCTGCGTATTCGAGCGGAGAAATTAGGTTTGTTGAAATCATGCACGATAAAATAACACTCTCCCCCCTTTTTTTTTAACAAAGGAGTAGTTGGCAAAAAGTCACTGGCTCTATTTGGATTTTTATAATTTCATGGTTCACTTCCATATGGTTTTAGTCCAGTTTTACTAAACTTTGCTGTGTGGACAAAGTTCATCCTTCAGACACAGAGAGGGTAAAGGGAAAAAAAAAAATAAATTCACCTTTCTGTCAGTGAACTTCTCTTTTCCTTTACTATTTACTCTGACTCAAATCAATCATTTATTTCTTAACCTTTTAGAGGTTTATATCCTCAAGATAGAAAAAGCATTAAAAGCAGGGACAGCCGTCACTTCTCCATCCCTGTCCTGTTCAGAACCTTACAGTCTTTGGATCAAACACCCCAGAGATACCAGTGTGGTCTACGTGTCATCTTCAGTCCTTGACTTGCAGAAGCTGGTTTAACTCTGCAGACTTCACTGGATATCTAAAGTTATTTATGTGAGTGTTTTAATCCTGTCCTCTGATTTGCAGTAACTATCAGGGAATCAGAGAATCAGAAAATCACAGAGTCACAAAATGATAGAATCATGATCTGAGCTAAGTGGCAGCAAGGCCAAAGGAAGTGATTTGTATTGTTTTCAGTGGCCACTGCATTTGAGCCCCTCATTCTGAGCGATCCTGCTGCTGAGCAATGGCCACGGTCAGCTCCGCACCACTCGGCGTTTGGCTCTGCTAATGTACAAGTGAATTATCACACACACACAGAACAGCAGAACCTGATGGGAAGAAAAAACCCAAGAAGGAAATCAGGCAATAAAATAATGACCTTTCTGTTGGACTAGAACTCTCATGTCATGGGAAAGGAACAAACTGAAGGGGCTGAAAGTTCAGCTCATCTCCATCAGAAGGGTGGCGGGGACACAGAGACGCAGAGCTCTGGCTATTCTGGCTAAACCTAACCAAGGCCTTCAGGCACAGAGAACAACCTGCAGACCTTTGACTTCTTTGGTTTTCTTCTCACAGTCTTCAGCCTCTCTTCTCCATTCGAGGGGAAGAAAAAATCCTCTTGGCGTTTGCAGATGGCTGCGATTCAATGCAGTGAAGGGTCTCCGCCGACGCCAGCCTCTCTGAGCCTCGGGAGCTCCTTGTGCCATAATGAAACCACATCTGTTGCCAAGCGGGGAGTCGGTGAAGGATGGAGGAGTGGGGAGATGCTTTCTCAGGCAGGCTGGGCTCTACTACTTCCTGAGTTGAACATCCATGTGCTGCACCATCTGGGGTGTGCATTGGCCCAGTCATCTGGCCCAGACAGGGTGACTCTTGGACAGGTGTTGGGGCGGATCAGGGTAACACAAGGACCACTTCAAAAGGGTAACGACCCATTTTCAGCACCACCTCACAAAAACCAGTATCACAAATGGGTGTCCTGTTTCCAACAAGAGGCTGCCCCTGGGCTTGGGAAAGCCCAGAGAAGTGGATGTAAAAGCAAACAATGAATCTCATCACTGATTCAAGATAACAAGAGCCTACAGAAGGAGCACTCTTAACAAATTTCTCCAAGCTCTTAGAGCATCTGAAGAGCAGATCGCTCTGTCGCTCGCTTTATGGGTCTGCGGAGGATCCGACTGGGGAAGAAATTCATGTATTGAAGTCTGTGGAAAGCTAAAGCCAACACTATGTGCCCAACTATGCACATGTTTAGCTCTTCACACTTTAAGGTAGATTTCTGGCATATGGGGCATTCTGGTTGACCAAACCAGGATGAGTTCTGTAATTACTTAATTGCTGTAGCAGGACAATAGCTGCTATTGATACTATGAATACTAAACAATTTGTCTAATACAATAAACCCCAACAAGCAAGTCAGGCAGATGCACGGGAAGAAAAAGAGGGATGTAAAACTACATGTGTCTCCAGAAAAGACAAACCAGTGGCACTGTGGAAATATCAGGGAAATAACAGTATAGTCCCTGCCTTGTGCCAAATCTACACAAACACTCAACACGTGAAACAGTCTCTGTCCTGAGGACTTAAAATTCATGGCTTAGCTGAGTGAGAAAATGCCTTTATGATGTTCGTGTCTCCCTCTTATCTCACCGAGGGATGATCTTTAGGGGTAGAAATAGACAAGCTGGTGGATTTTCTTGTCTCCGGATGGATTTTCACCTCCATACCCACCGAGAACAGCTTGCTCACAGAAAGGCTTGCAGAGGGAGAGAGGGCAAGGACTGCCAGAGAGAAGTGAAAGAGGAGCAGAGACCAAGGCAAGGGAAAGAGAGCAAGAAGAGAAAGAAGCAGGACAAGGTCTCTGCTTGTCTCTTTTTGAAGGGGAATGGAGAGATGTTTTAGGGGGACCGGCAGGGTCTAGATGGGTACGGGAGAGGCAGAGAGAATATACCTTGCTCAGCAAGGTAAGAGGCAGAGTTGGAAGTGATAAAGAAAGGTTTCAGTGCTGGAGAGGGAGACATTCAACTGACCTTTCCCTGCTGGAAGTGCACTGAGACTGGACCTGACATCTCCATGGGCAGGTCCTCTATGGGCTCCCTGTCCTTGTCACGTCCCCAACTGCCCCTTCCCCTCAGGTCTGTGACAACATCTTCTGTGGTTTATTTTCACCTAACAAAACAGTGACTTAGAAACCACTCAAGGTCTCCTCAACCCCTCCCAACCCATCTCCTAGAGACACTCTCGCCTTTGCATTTTACCACCTCCACAAAACGAGAAGGAGAGGTCCCCTCGGTGCTGAGGAGTCTGCTGTGGATCCCCATCCTCACCACCCCCTGCCATGTCCAGCTCTGGAGGCAACGGGTCACATCTCCAGCAGCAAAGCCAGGGAGAATGCTTTAACTCGGAGGATTTTCCCTGAGTGCCTTGGGAAGGGCTGGGAATTCTGTCAATGGGAAAGAGGGGAAAGAAGGGATAATAATAATAATATTAATAGCCAAAGACAGAACTCCACTGAAATTACCTTCTCCAAGGTCACCCGGTAGATGGCACAGAGACAGGTGGGACAGACTTGCTCCCTGCTCCCTGTCCTCTAATGAAAGATGCTCTTTAATGTGCTGATTACATTTGCACCAAGTTCTTTTAAGTGCGAAACAAATGCAGAAACTCCAGAGATTTGCTGCACTGCTGAAAAAAAAAAAAAACCTTTACCAAATAATTAGAATAAAGCATCCATTTCTGGATGTAAGTTTTGCCAGGTTTACAAATTAATAATAGTAACAGATCCTGTGTAGTAGGTTCGGGGCATTGGGTTTACACCTCGTCCATAATTTCATCAAAATTGTCCAGCAAAATACATATTTTTTTTTATTCTACTGTGTCAGTGATGACACAAGAAGGAAGAAATAAATCTTCCTGGGACAGTGTGGATGAGAGTCCCTGTTTGTTCTGGAAAATGTAGGAAGAAGATGAAAAAGAAGCAAAGAAAGGAATCGCTGCTGTACATTAATTGTACAAGAAACGCAAAATGGCTGAAAACAGGAACGGTGTTTGTAGAGCTGCCTAGTTTTCAAAAGATCAAAGGCAGAGGTAGAGAAATAATCCATTGGATGTGTCTAATTGCAAAGCGTATATTGTAAAAATAATAATAATAGAACTAATAGTATCTGTCTGGTTCCCTTGCTCCTGCCTCCTGCCCGGCGTTCAGTGCGCACGGGGCTGCTGAAGCCCTCGCCGGGGAATGGCCACAGTGGAGGCCGCAGCGTTTCCTGCACCGCGGTGCCCGTTCCTGAGGAAGGACAAACGTGGAGTCTTTGAAGGAGAGAGATCGGAGAAGGTCGCTGGGCCACTGGCTGGGACACCCAGGGCTGTCAGGCTGGGGACACGCCAGCCAGTTGCCACTGGGTTCAGAGGAAAAAGCCCCCGGGGTGCAAATGCTCAAGTGGATTTTTGGGGGTGATGGGGAGAGGCCGCTACCCCTTGAACCCCCAACCTGCCAGTTCACCTCCTCCTTCCCCCAAATGCTTGGTGGCCGGGTGGGCTCTGCAGTTTATCCATCCCAAGCTGCACCCACTGTCCCTTCAAATCCTGGTCCTGCTGTCCCCACTGACTAGGGCACAGGCCATCAGCTGGAGGGGGGCTCTGCAGGCTGGGGAGGGGACAGGGGCAGGAGGGGCAGGCAGAGAGCGGGCCAGCCAGGGCAGGAGCAAGCAAGGCAGCGACAGGCAGGACAAGGACAGAAACAAGGAGGACAGGGACAGGCAGAGCAAGGACAGGGCAGGGGCAAGCAGAACAGAGCAGGGCAGGGGCAGGAAGGGCAGGAAGAGGCAGAGCAAGGGCAGAGAAGGACAGGCAGGGCAAAGTGCACGCAGGGTAGGCAGGAATAGGCAGGGACAGGGACAGGCAGGATAGGGACCGCCACAGGGACAGGCAGGGCAGGCAGGACAGGGACAGGAAGGGGTGGCTTTGGAGGAGCTGTGACAGGGTGTGTGTGTTGGGGGGGTTGCCTCTGTCCTTCTGTTCTGGGAGACGATCCAGGTCCCGGGCTTGCAGTGGGAGCAGGGTGGTGGAGACCCTCCTGCGGGGGAGGGATGCCCATGGCCCCGGGGAGTGGGGTGAGGGGAGCCCCACTGCTGGGAGATGCCCCGAGCACCCCCCTTCAGAACCCAGCAGCAAAGGGGCAAGAAAGCTCCTTCCCTGCTCGGCTGCTCGGCAGGGCAGGTTGGTCACCCCAAAGGCTCCTCCCGGGCCCCGCAGGGACGCGTCGGGGGCTTGGACGGGAAGTGAGGGGCGCAGCCGGGGGGGTCCCCCCTAGGAGGGTCCCTCCAGAGGGTCCCCCCCTGGCTCCGAAGCTCCTGTGGCCGCCTCCCCCTCACCTCGAAGCGGGCACGGAGCTGAGAGGAGAGGCTCAAAAGAGCAATTTCACAATCGCGTATTAAAATGAAGCTGGGCGGAATTGCATTTCCCCGTCCCTTTAATCCAATAAGTCAGAACTTCTTAACTGATTAATTACAAAATTAATGAGTAAAATGGCAGGGTTTCAGTGAGGCGGGAGGGTAAGGGATTTTTTTTATTATTATTATTATTATTATTTTTTTAATGTTGTGCTCTTTAAAAAGACTGATGGAAATAAAGTTACC
>JANHFX010000507.1:18893-71800 GCA_027560015.1 Chloroceryle amazona | reverse complement strand
TCCCCTTCAAAATATTTTTCTTTTTCTTCCTTTCTTTTTTTCCTTCTCTTCCCATTTTTTTTTGCCCCCCTTTTTTTTTTTTTTTTTTTTTTTTTTTTTTTTTTTTTTTGAGAGTCTCCTATATTCTGCACTGCAGGTAAAGAATGCACCGAGTCCGTAAAAAACAGTCCTGCTCTCTGCAGAATGCCTACCACTTGCTTGATAGAATATTTGAAAGGGAAAAGAAGAAATCTATATAATATATTTACCCTGTAAACAGTTGATATTTATACTGCATTACAAATTGTGCCTCTGTCTTCTAAATAAAAATGGGTCCTTTACAGCTGAAAAAATAACATATCAGTGACTATCTGCTGGATTATTTAGAGTAAATGGGCTAACGCCTTAGCAAAACAGCTTGCTGCAGAGTTGTTAAAACTCTGCTACAGAAATTCTTTAGCCAAAACAGTTGGTGAATCATTGTCCCTTTAGATACCAAAGTGACATAATTGCAGATTTTTACAGGATCTGATCTGAAATCTCATGGTAATGCTTTGGAATAAAATGGCTTTGGAATAGTCTAGTTGGCAGAATCGTAACTCTTGCGTAGGTACCTGCTGGTCAGTAAACTGCTCCCCACTATGGTTTTGTCTGGGGCTATGTCAGCAAGAATCACTTATGGCTAGAAGTGTGGTGTGCCTTGCAACTAGAACATAGTGATGATGGAAATTGTTTTGTGTTGAGTATTTTAAAATTGTAAATAGTTTTTTTTTTCCTTTTCTTTTTTTCCAGTTCACCTTTGAAAGAGAAGTATCATTCTTAGATTCATTTTATTTCCATCTATTTCTTATCTTTCTAGAAATGTAGTAATTTTCCATATAGATTTTAACAGTAGCAGAGTTAAGCATTGTAATTTTGCAAGTAATTTATCTTCAAATCTCAAAAAAAGAAAAAATCAGTCTGTCTGAAACACAGTCCTTGTAAACAAGCAGTCCATGAAACTATGAAAAACCTTTTCATGGAAAAGGAATTTATTTCTGCTATGGTAAGTGTGATTGCATTTTTAATTTGGATATTCAAAGGAAAGATTTATTTATTTATTAAAATGGGAAATACCTGCTGCCTCTTTCAGCATTTTTTCCCTCCAGAGGAAAAGAAGTATTTACTCCCTTTGTATATACTCCCTTTGTGGAAGTATATACTCCCTTTTAAGGGAGTACATACTCCCTTTTATAAGTAGTATATACTCCCTTTGTGGAGTGTAGTTGAGTGGTGTTAGTGTTGGTGGTTTTTGTTTGGTTGGTTTGGTTTGTTTTTGTTGTTTTTTTTTGCATTGTTGTGGCATTTTTTTAATTTCTTTTTTAAATTTGGTTTACTAGGTAATTATTTTTAAATAAAATTATGAATTTCTCTTCACATACATATTATTTTAGGCAGTGAGAATGATATTTATCAAAAGACAAATTTAAAGCAGTGTGCATAAGTAAGCAGATGAATTTTGAAGTTAATAATCTGTTCTGCATAAGCTGGTATTAAAGGTAGGTGTAAAATACATTAAGAAGAAATATTTAGTGGTGGACTGGGTCTGTGTAACACATAGTTTTGATTACTGAACATTCTAGTTTTATTCTAGCTAAAAATATTGATCTCTTTGCACTGATGACCCATAGCTGCCTCATTATTTTTCCCATAGCTGTGCTAAATACTGAAAGCTGCTGATGTCCTAAACAGCAAAGTAGATAAATAAGATAATAAATTACGTCAGTTACCCTTTGGGAACTGCTAAATGGATAGAAAATGTATTATAGTTATGTCCTTGAAACAAATTTGCTTGTGCAATGTAGTGTGAATTTTTTATCATGCTTCTTGTCATGTCCTGATTATTGACCACTGAATACCCTGATTTGCTTTTTCTATTTAAAAACAAATCAGTCAAATTTCCTTTATAAGGAAAGTTTCATGTTAAACAAAACATGAGAGAGTTGCACACTAGACTGAAATGAAAGATTACCTTTTATCCATAACGGTCTCTCAAAGTCTGCTTGTCAATGTTAGCCTAAACCAGGATGTCCTTTTCTCATGTTTTGCTCAGAGTAGTTGAAAATTTTAGATAAAAAGAATCTTACCCACATTTCTGTAAATGGCTACAGGAATAAAATCTATCATGAATAAAAAGTTAGTGCAGCGTAAAAAGCAGTATTGTTCAAGCATGGAAGCACTGTAAAAAGTACTAGTAAAAACATTTTAGACTTTTCTTTTCCTTAGCAGATCAGGAGCAAGTCACAGTGTCCTCTCCCTTTTTGAGACAAATCAAAACAAAGTCTATACAACAATACAGTGGAATAACCTGTTTCTGTAGATGCAGTAGGAAAAATTACTTCCTCGAGTTTTCTTCCTCTTATATATGATCTTTCATGGTCTTGGAAAAAAGGATGCATGTATGAAATGCTGTAAGCATTATTGCAAAATAATATACTTTGTGGTTTTAAATTGAGCAGCTTGTGTAGAAGGTCAAATTGGCTGTTCTTACAAAGTGGTCTGTTTGCTACAGCCATATCTGACTGTATTATCACAGTTAAAGAGCTTGTGAAAATACTTACTTTGGAGGAGAGGGACTTAAAATCTCTTTATTTCATGTGGTTCCATCTTGGATTACTGTTGTGAATAGAAACAGAATATAGAATCATAGAATGCTTTGGGATTGCAGGGGGCTTTAAAGGTCATTTAGACCGCTAGCCCATAGCAATGTGGAGAACACAGGCATCTTCCCTCTCAGCAGTGTTCCTTATATAGGATCCTTTTAGGAAGGATATCTTTCTGCTGAAAAGTTATGAGGATGTTTTTGTTGAATCTAGAATAAGCTGTGTCAATGTGAACGCACATGTTTAAAATCCATTTTCCACATTGGCAGTTGATCTGCCATCGTTCCTGATTGTCTTGCTTTTCTTTTTCTCTCCAGCTGCCTTTCCATTCTGGAATTGTGCACTTTGCAGAGAAGTGGAATTTAGGATTTTTCCAGCTGTGATCAATGAGTGGCTCCTGGCACAATGTGAAAATACTTTCAGTTGAAATGGGTATCATTTCTCACCATCTTAGAAATCTTGACTTTCAAATTATTCTGAACTGAACAAATGTTACCTGCTGTACATGACTCATGTGTTGTCTGAAACTGCTTCAGAAACTAGTTTCTTTGTAAGAGTTGAGTTGAGTATGTCTCATCTCTTAAGATGCTTGTCTAGATTTTTTGTTTAGCTTGTTTCATTTTTGTTTTGTATGGAAATCTCTAGGGAGAAGGCAATAAAATCAGCATATTAGCCTGTAGAGACTACCTGTAAGGAACAGCAAAACTTGTATTTTTATTTTTCTTTAAAGTAATGATAACAGATTCCTAGGCCTAAACCTATTTTTTTTCTTTCTTTTCTCCTGTCGCTTTCAAATTACTTTTTCAAACTCCTGATTTTTCACCACACTAGTTTGCTTGAATTAGAGCGTGTAAAGTTATTCCAGCTGAGCTAGGTGAGCTTTCCATGTCACTGGAGTGAGAATGAGCAGGAGGCAGACGTGGGGGGGTCATAATTGGATTGCCATGGCCCAGTTGTGCTAACACAAGCTACTGCATCCCCACTCTACTACCAGCTTCAGGTTGTTTTCTTTGGTGTACCTGGTGGCTCCAGTTTATTTCTTTGCTTCAGGCAATATAGCAATTTGTGTGTGGGCTCGGGGCTTAGCTAAGTCTCAAATGGGATAATTCTTTGGTGGTAGAGAAATGCAGTAAAGTTCAACCAAGAGATGTCTGTCAAGAGAGGATTTATTAATTTGGGGGAATTTCTGAGGAAACCACATTCTGTGAATTTCAAGAATGGAAATTAAGCCTGAAAATGGACAGCTTGCAGGTTTTTTGGCAGTACACATAAAAATGCTTCAGGAATGGGAATGTGTTACTTAGTTAGTCTTGTTTAATTTGGTATGGTCCGGCTGTTGATCTGTGTACCTGATGTATCCCGCAACAGACTTCACAACAATTCACTGCACTTCCAGTGGGAAGACTGGAGACATCTCTTTCCAAATGTTGAACCTTTTCTTGCAAATGGTCTGGCACGTAGAGCTCAAATGGTAATGCCACTCCTACCTCCTTACTTGTGCCTTCATGTGGCCTTGGTGGGGGGATGGGGAAAAGATAAGGGTGACTGATCAGTGCCACATATCTTCCCTTCAATGAATTCAGGGTGTTCTTTGATACAGCAGTGATGCACTTCCATCAACTCTGGTTTGTGCAACTTCTCTGTTAAATTTTAAGGATATTAAGTAAGCACAAGAGACTTCCAGGTCTTAGCTGTGTATTTTGGTGAATAGCTAACAAGAAACACATTTCCTCATATGCTATCCCTGTAGACTTATTTTTCTGTCCATACAGAATGCAGAATCTGCATTTATTCAAAGTTAGTACAGTTAAATTTAAAAGGAGGATAAAAGTGTGCATGATATATATATAAAGTTAATTTATGGTGATGAAAAACTATAGCAAGTATATTCATTCCTTAATATCTGTAAAGTCCAGTGCATTTGTCTAGAAATAATTACTAGTTTGATTTCAGCTTGACTTTCTTCCAAAGATCATTAAAATATGAGTATTATGACTCAGATAAGATAACCAGAATATAAGTTTTCCCAGAAACAGTAGCAGAGTTGTAATTGCAACTGGGAGGAGAAATTCACTTGAGTGTTAGAACGCAATTAATTGCCTGCCATGAATTTAAGACAATTAGCATTGTGAACGACAGATGTTTGCTCCGCTTTCAAAACAACTGTTACAAGTGAATACAGCAGTTCTTATAAGCTTGGAAGAATGCTATTGTCCTATATCGACAGTTAGTATTAAATATAATAAGGCATAGATGTGTTTATAAAAAATAAATCTGCTTTGCTAAAAGGTTTTGCTGTTTGTAGTTGCTGATGTTTTGAATGAATATGTAAAAATAGTGTGAGTTCAGTAGTATGAGAAGTGTATTGTACTTACTGAAAATTTAATCAAATTTAAACTCCCTCCTGAAGACATGGAGCCAGATTATAGTCTAAGGATTTGTCTCCCACCTCAGGTTGTTTAGAAGTAATCCTTGGAGATTAAATTTTGTTCTCTAATGTACTTTTTTTTTGTATTTTTCTGTTGACTATCACTAGCAAACTTTCTTCTAAAAATTGTTTGGGAACTATGGAGTGTTGTATATTCCTTTATGGAAAACCAAAGATGTGATTTTTAATTTGAAGACATTAAAAAAAAAAAATTATAGCAGAGCTACTTTACGAAGTAGAAATATTAGAATTAAAACATTGCATAAGATTCTGGTTTTTTTTTTTGTTCTTCATTTTGAAGATAACTGAAAAGACTGACCATGTTCAAAGGTTTTAAAGTAAATTTTAGCTTACTTGAATTTACCTAAGCGTCTGAAGATTTGTCATGGGTTCAAGTATGGATTAAACGTGTTTGGTTTTTTTGTTTTGTTTTTTTTTTTTCTATTTCTTAATTAATGTTTGTTGCAGCATCTGTTGTTTTTAAGTACAAATTGAGCCCTCATGCTTTCAGGGTCTAATGCTCTGATTAGGGTAAGCCCAGTCCCTGGAGTATTGCAAAGAGATGTCTAGAACATATCAAGTTCTTTTTAAAAAATTATTTCAGCTATTTTTGCAGAAGGATAGGATGATTTGCCTTTATTATTCCTATTTGCAAGAGCTATTTTTGAGATTATTTGCTGTCCTTGTTTATTTTCCAATGCATATTTTCATGGTGAGTTTATACTAATTTATTCCTTTTCAAAGATTGTTCTCAAGCTTAAGGGTTTTTTTTTCTTCCATCTCCCGTGTTTATCCCAGATATGTTTACAAGGCAGCTGTCATATTCCCTCAATGCTTCATTTAGCTCTTTTTATTTCCTCTCAAAACATGAGCTCTTCATCCCAGTAACTCTTGTCTGCAGATTCTCCATCTGAATTCATCTTGATCTGAGGAGCTAGAGGTGCACACAGTGTACCATGTGAGTTCACATCACTGCCTTATTAGTTTCATTAATCCTTGATAGCTTCTATTGGCAGTACATTGCCCAAGAGGCTCTAGGGTGTGTATTTGTTTTTTCTGTGGCTGTGTGAACAGTGGGGTTCATAGTCATCCTGTGACAGAAAGTGCCTGATTTGTTTCCTTGTTCTTTCTTCAGGTTGAGCTCTCACTTTAATTTTCAAATTCTGACTAAACCTGACACTCTGTGCTGTTGAATTTCACCTCATTTTAATGAGCCTTCTTTTCAAGGCTATCTTGGCCTTTTGAGTAACTTGTTGCTCATTCTCTTGAGCTGGCAACAGCTCCCAGCTTTGTGCCAACAGGAAATTTCATTGCTAACTCCTCTGGGCAGAGAAGGGACCATGGGGCTGACCGTGTGGAATCACTCGTGCCCTGGTAATTTGTCTTTCTGCACAGATCATTGTAGTCACCATTTGTAACTATTCTAATTATTTTTTTTTTCAATTCAGCTAATACTTTTTAGTGTGGTACTATGTTAAATGTTCCACTGAAATTTAAATGAATGAGTCCTGTTAATAATACTGTTTTTAAAAGTCAAGAAAACATTTTTTATTGCAAGCATGTGGTTGGCATTCCTGTGTTAGATTTCTTACTCCAATTTCTATGCCATTTTTGTAATCCATCATTCCTCTAAAACTTGCATTTCTGCATTGCGTGCTGTTGAAGTACTGAGGGCCTCTAATGATCTGGAGTAGCCTGGGTCATATTCCCATTTCCCTTCACCATATTTTTTTTTTTTTCCTAAATCTTGATGTTTCTAATTCTACCTCACCTGTCACTTCCAGTAAGGAAGATTTAGTAAAAAAAATGAATCAACCAAACTTCTACCAATTTTGTGATGTCATCTGCTAATATTTTCAGAATCCCATGATGGGGGTTATCTGATGATGTAATGCCTAAATGGGGGGTGGGGGTGTGTGAATTTATTTATTTATTTATTTTGCTTCCAAGTGAGTGAACATTTTCCATGTCCTAGATCCCGGAAGCTAAGTTGCCTTTGCCCATCTAGTACCTTAACAGTCTTGCTGAGAGCTAACACTGAGCTCATGACAAGGTATCTAACTCACATAGTTTAGCAGTCTCACTTTTTTGTTTGTTTTAATTTTTGTTGTATTGCTGAGGGGTTCTTAATGGCTTCCTTCACAAAGTATCTGCTTGTGACCCTCTTCATCCTCTCATACTCAATATGTGTTCTTGGCTAGTGATAGAAATTCCTGCTTTTCTTCTGTCTTCATCTCTCCATTTTGAGGTGATCATTCTTCTATTTCAAACTGGCCCAGAATTTCTAGTCCTCTTCTCTATCGATAAAGGACTAAATCCTGCTTGAATGTTTTACCATGAGCATCTCTGTCCTAGATCAATGCATTTTTTATACCTAATTGCCTTGTTTTTAAAGGGAAAGAAGGAAAGTTACAATAAACCTAGCAGGCTTCTTGAAATCTGCACCTCCTTTCAGTCGTGTGAAGTGATAAAGTTAATTTCTTCTTTGCTGCTTCTTCAAAAGCAACAGAGAAGTCTTAGTGTAATTCAGGATATTGGCTTACTACACTTTGGTCGTTCTATCCTGGCAACAGAAAATATTTTTAAATGATTGTTTAACTTTTTTTCATCAGTCTATTATTTCTAAATCATAAACTTGAAAACTTCCAACAAACCACCACAGAATTCTAGAGGAGTGAGAAGGGCTGAGAAAATAATATTTATTTCAAATGTAACAATATCATCTGCATGAGTGCTTTCTTTTAGCAGCATCCTTTTATATGTAAGGCATTCAGTTCTGAGTTACATGAAAACGATTGAAGGCATAAGGTCTGAGGAGAGGTGTTTGGGACCAGCTGACTGTGGGCATACGGTGTGTCCTTCACTGGTAAATTTACTCTGAGTCCTGCCATCTGTTCTTTAAAGATTCTTAACTTTCTCTTATAATTAAGTACTAGGAGTTAGGCAGAGTTTAGACTGAGTATATGCTGCTGAAACAACTGAGAGATTGTAATTGCTTCTGCTGGAGATAGAAATGTGCATGGTTTTGAAATAATCTTTAAAAAAAACTGGTTGAAAATATTAAAAGCTCTATATAACGTTGACTACTTCTTAGAAGTTGCCTCCTGCAAAGAAAGGTGTGGAGGCTTTTGTCACAAAGGCAAAATGTTTCAAAAGATACTGGAAGGCAGATTTAAACTGCAGTTTTGAAGCCTTGAGATAATTAGTTGCTAGTGCTCTGAGATTTAGTACCTGTGCTTACCATTATCAAACTCTTCCATACAGCTTTAGGTCGGCATCCTTTTTAGGAGGCATTTTGCCCAGGGCATTTCCGTAGTGGAACAAAAGCAAAACTCTAGCAGACTGATTCAGTGCTGTTGGCTGTGCTGGTTCCAACGGATGTGGGGTCCTCCAGTAATTTTTTTCCTCATCTTGATTTACTGGATTTTGGAGAGCAGTGTTGTTTGCTGTACATGTTCTACGTACTTGTGATGACAGTGGCACCAGGCACATCTGCGTGCTTTTTTTTATAGAGAAATCTAGTGAATAGAAGCTCTCTTCCTTATGTTTATCAATGCTTGAAGTTCTTCTTGTGTATCCTAAGATCACAGGGTAAGTTTTGCTGCTTTTCTTACCTGGATTTTCAAATGTATTGAAGGTGCATTTCCAATTTGTGGCATGGCTGAGGTGCTGACTGGCTGTTACTGGAAGGGCTGCGTATCCCTGCTTCCCCAGCTCCCCTTCCTTCCATGAGGCTGGAGGAGTGCTTGTCTGACCCTGGGAGTGAAAACAGCAGAATACAATTTGCAGCTGCCTTTGTGTTAGCTTCCTGCCAATTTTAAATCCTTGAAGCAGCTTTTGTCAGGGTTGGGAAAGGACCTATGCTAGCGAAGGGCAACAGTGACAGCATTTGAAGGAGTGGTGCACAGGAGCTACAAGACCACTTCTGGCAGTACTTTTAGTCTCTGTTGAATACATGAAGAAAAGAGCCAAGATACTCAACCTTTTCTGAAGAAGAAAATTAATAGGCATGAAGTATTTCTTTTTATAGTTGCTATTACTTTGGTTTCTCCATCAGCCTTTAGTTGTGAAGAAGTTCTTTCTAGATTATCTTTGATTGACATTTGTTTGGAAGAAACTGGCTACATTCTTCTTGGGGCTCTTGCCAGCCATGGACATCTTACTCAGTTGCGACGCCCTCTCCCTTTATATTTTTTTTTCTCCTGTGCTGTGTTGCTGTGTTTTCCTCCCATTTGCTGTGCTGCTGCCTTCACACCAACTGGGTCTCCTATGCCATGCTGTTAGGTGTATCGAAACATCGCACTACTCATGGATGAACCTTGAAGAAAAAGAAAGAAAACCAGCATGAAAGTGTGGTCTGCTCACCTTTTGACCTAACAGTCCTCTGCAGAATACTTTTAAGCCATAATTTGAATGATGTTATGGCTTTAATTTAAGCCATGGCTGCCTTAATGATTGTGTAGATAATGCTTTGTTTTGTTTTGTTTTTAGAATAACTGTGTCTCAACTACTAGAAAATAGTCACATTAAAAAAAAAAAAGGATATTGATTCTTTATCTTAAAAAGCCTCAAATTTTCAGTTCATTACATGACAGCTCAGCATTGCCTTCTTGCTGTATCATTCAGTGATTACATTTCTTTAAATTTTTCAATTTAATTAAGTGCAGCCTGGAAGAGAAGGAGCAGTTCTGAGTCTTCTGGAGGCTGAAAATGTACAAGTTCCAGAATGTAGCATACCTGAAGTGATTAAAGGTTCTCCTCAAAAAAAAGCAGTCCTCCCTTCTCTTCCTTCTCTTTCCTACTTCTCTTCCCTCACTCCCATGTTGAGTGTGGGCCTTGTTTCATGTCAAATATTAGTGGGGGATGAAAAGACAGGATCTTCCACCTCCTGGAAGGTGAGGATAGGTCTCAGCCTTGCTGGAGATCTGTAAGAGAACAGAAGGTGTAAAGCAGATGTAGGTTTTCCTAGCTTCTTAACTCAACATAAATGCATTATGGGGTTGGTTTGTTTGGTTTGACTTCCCTCCCCACTCCCCCTGTGGGGCTTTTTTTGGTTTGGTCTCTGTGTGTTTGTTTCGATTTGTGGTTTTGGTTTGGTTTTGGTTTTTTTTGAAAGTGAGAGACAAAACATGTCTACTTTTGAAGTAATTTGGTTAATATCAAAGACATGTTCACGCTTATATTTACAGTTTGCTATGTTTTCCTGAAGCATCTTCATGATGGTGTTTTCTTGCTCACAAAAATGGAAGCTCTGGAATAAGGAAAATGAATAGCAATCGACAAAGTCATGGTTTCTGCTTCTTAACTCGTGTTGCGTGAGGAACACTTGTTTATTTACTAAGATGTAATCCTTAGGTTAGGGTAACTGCAAGCAGGTTGTCTGCTTCTCTTGGCTGTGGAAGTGCTGGAGAATTTAATTGTTACTGTGCATTTCTGTTGGATATTACCAGAGGAAGATTGTGTTGTAATGATGCATTACCTTGTAATGAAAACATTTCAGGTCTTTATCTGGCACTGCAATTACTGGTGGTATTAATCATTATTGTATACTACTTGTATACTTTCAGTCTGAGGCAGTCTTTGAGTTATTAGAATATCTTAGCTTGTACATGTTTCTTTGAAATATATTTTTCTACCAGCTGTAACCCCAAGTATAAATTGAAACCTGCTTCATTTTGAATTATGGTCTTCTGAAATGTTGTTATCTTCGTTTAGCCAGGTATACTCAATTATAACTTAATTTACATTTTGCCTAGAAATACATAGTCTTCACTATACTCTGCTACACCTTTCTTTTAAATAATCTGCAAGAGAAGTAAGTTATGGTCATGTGTTGCTAAGAGCCTAATGCTGTAGAAGGGGATGGATGTTGTTGCTGATTATGCTCACAGGTCACGGAGATTTTTAGGCAAATGCAATAACTATACTGAAAAGTTCTGTGGTCCAGAGACATCTTTACATAGTAGAGACATTATCTAATTACTATAACTCAGAAATTTCTATATTAATGGCTTTGTCCATATTAAATCTCATATTGATAAACTTATATAACATTGTTAAAGATTTGGAAAATGAGGTGCAGAGATATTGCAGATGAATGACAAAACCTGTTTGTTGGCATATGTTGTCTCCCGCATCATTCTCCTTCAGAAACTTCTGGTGCAAGGTTTGGATAAATAACACTCTGCACTGGATAAAAAAAAACGGTCTGGATGGCAGGGCTGAAAGAGAACAGAGCTAAATCTGGCTGGCATCCAGTCACAAGTGGTTTTCCCCAGGGTTCAGTACTGGGGCCTGTTCTCTCTAATATCTTTATTCATGATCTGGATGAGGGGATTGAGTGTTACCTCAGTAAATTTGCAGATGACACCAAGCTAGGTGGGTGTGTTGATCTGCTAGAGGGTAGGGAAGCTTTACAGTGGAACCTAGACAGGTTAGATCAGTGGGCCGAGGTTAATTGCATGGGGTTCAACAAGGCCAAGTGCTGTGTCCTGCACTTGGGTCATAACACCCCATGGCAAGTTACAGACTTTGGGATGTGTAAGGAGGTTGGACCAGATGACCTCTAAGAGGTCCCTTCCAGCCTAAAACATTCTGTGATTCTATGTGTGGTTGGAAAGCTGCAAGATGGAAAAGGACCTGGGAGCATTGATCGACAGTGACCTAAATGAGTCAGCAGTGTGTGCAGGTGGCCAAGAAGGCCAATGGCATCCTGGCTGTATTAGAAACACTGTGGCCAACAGGAATAGGGAGGTGATCAATCCCCTGTACTCAGCCCTGGTGAGGCCACACCTTGAATATTGCTATCAGTTTTGGACCCCTCACTATAAGATGGACATAGAAGTTCTGGAGCATGTCCAGAAGAGGGCAACGAGGCTTGTGAAGGGCCCAGAGCACAAGTCCTATGAGGAGTGGCAGAGGGAGCTGGGGTTGTTTAGGCTGGAGAAGAGGAGGCTGAGGAGACACCTTATTGCTCTCTGCAACTACATGAAAGGGGGTTGGAGAGAGGAGGGGGACAGCCTCTTCTCCCTGGTGGTGTGTGACAGGACCTGAGAGAATGGGAGAACTGCAACAGGGGAGGTTTAGGCTGGATATTAGGAAAGATTTCTTCACTGAAAGGGTTATCAAACATTGGAATGCTCTGCCTGGGGCAGTGGTGGAGTTGCCATCCCTGAAGGCATTTAAATGTTGTGTGGACCTGGTGCTCAGGGGCACGGTTTAGTGGTGAGCTTGCAGTGTTGGGTCAAAGGTTGGACTACATGATCCTGAATGTCTCTTCCAACCAAAGACACTGTGATATGCAGATATTGCACGTGTGTGTACAATTACATAATTCACAGCACGCAAACTAAATGTTTGTTTTGTGGGCTAGGGGAGCATGGCTCTTCACTAAAACATTCTTTAAAATCTTCCTGTTCTGTGGAGGAGTCAGAGATAGATATATAGATAGATACAGATATGAGAAAAAAAAAAAAAGGAAGAAAGCAAGCAGAGGGAGAAGGGAAATACAGGGAGGAAAAAAAGCATGAAAATTGATTGTGCAATGCTACTCATTCATGGTTCCTTCTGATATTGAGGGATCTTATATCATGGTAAAACAAAATATTTACTACAGAAAATGAAAGCAATGAAAATTTTCTCAGGGATAAAAGGGTACAGATGCAATTTTTAAAAATTATTTTTAGGATTTGGTTTAAATTTGGAGATGACAAATGCTGCTGTGAGGAAACAGGAATCTAATTTAAGAAGGCAATTCAGGAGTAGAAATAGTACGCACTAATTTCTAAATTACCTGTAAAGAAACAAGAGGAAATAGTTAAAGCAGAAGTAAACCTCTTAACATGAATGAGGAATAAGGGTTATGTATGGAATAAAAAAAACCAATCCTTTCTCTCATCTGTATTCATAGTTAGAAGAGCAAAGCTACCCAGTGTACTGCAAAAATAGTTTGTGTTCAAAATGCTGATGTCCTTGCTGTTTAGATGGTTATGATTTTTAAGTTGTAATTCACAGAATAAGGTCAGTAATTTAATGTAAATTTTACTATATTGTCTTTTTTTTGTCTTTGCTTTTTTTTTTTCACTGACTTGCTATGAAGAGAAACTTCAACCTCTATCTCATTTTTGCCTTTACCAAAACTTCCTATTTTAAAATTTGATAGCGGCTGCTGAAATGAACAGTCAGATACCACAGGGAATATACATTCATTCATAGAAAAAGCATAGTAATTGAGTAGAAAAATATTTTAGCTGTTTTTGTTTTTTAGAAATATTCCAGAGAAGTACTGCCATGTGGTGTCAATTAAAATGGGAGAAAGATTTATCATTGAAGAACCATTTATTAAAGGTTGCTGTTCTTAATCTTAGTTTTTGTCTATTGTTAGAAATACTGTGCAATGCTGGGCATGGAGCTGTTCACTGGCACCACTTTCACCTTTTCTCTGCTATCTCACCGTCTATATACAACCAAAAATGCTCTCCTAAATTAGTGCCTTTTTTTTAAATACAAAGAATTTTAGCAAATACATGCTGAAACATAGAACCAAGCTCATAATGTAAATATATTGCAGAAAATTCTAGCTGTTTTAGTAAGTTGGCAAGTTTTTTAATCCTTACTCTTGTATTTTGTGTTAAATACTGAGATTTTAGTCTAAAGTTTAGTTCTTTTAAATTTTCATGGCTTAATTGTAGAAGATAACAGTATGTTGTTTATTAAAACATCCTCTCTAAACAAACCCTTGTTTAAACACAAAACTCTAATGAAATTCAGATTCAGACGTAAACTTCTATCCAAACAGAAGGCAGAGGTATTCCAGGCCTCATAGTCTGAGTTTGGAAAATTTATGGGATTGAGAAGTAGTGCTTTAAGGTTAGGCTCCTTCAGATTAACGGCTGGAGAATACTAAGTCTTCTGAAAGTTTTGTAGTGACACCAGATGAAAAACCATGTCTCTATGCTCTCCACATCATGGAGAGGAAGACACCACTTCCCTTTGTCTGAGGCTTCGTAGCTTCAAACTGCAAGCCCGTGTCGTCTTATGTGGTGAATGACTTCTGAGTCTGAACTCAGTAGCTTGAACAAGGGGATTGATGTGCTTGTTGACAATACAGATGTGATAATACTTGCTGCTACTGTGAGCAGTTTCTTGAAGAAATCCAAAACAAATATGTGAAACTGAGTACCAGATGGGTTTTTGTTTCTTGGAGGTGGTTGATGTTGAATTCTGAGCTGAGTAATGTAATATTCTTCAGTCTTTCCCAGTATTATTTGCAGGTACATGTAGCACCATTCTTCCTAGGAATTGTGAAGTATAAGCCGGGAAAAGAAAAAAGGTCCACAAAACCCCTGGAAAAGCAATAATGCTTTCAATAGCTTTCAATAATGCTTTCAATGGAAAATTGATGATAACTTTTTTCTATTGGTATTTCACCCTACCACAATATTGTAGTCCTGTATTTAGACAGCTTCTATAGCAGATACACTTTCACAGGCATGTTGAGTTGAAATTAAAAAGGAAATTATAGTTAGAAAAGAAAAAAATTATACAGTTGATGATTTGTAACACTCCAAAGTTGAAAGCAAGTGTGCTTGTCTTGGTTACGATATAAGGCTTTGATCCTGAGTTACCAAGGATTACATGCTCAGCCTAAACTATTGATTTAATTAATTTTATTAACAAGAAAAAATATTCCATATTAGAAGCAAAATTTTCTGACGTTTGTGTTTCTTATGCCCTGTCTTTTCAGAAAAAAATATTGGAAAATAGTAAATTTCACGTCTTAAACTTGTCAGTGTCTTCATTTAGAGAGCTTTTGTCATAGATTCAGCTAAGAATGCTGAATGTTTTCAGCTAGGAAACAAGAGCCTCCTTCTTGAGAAAAACAGAAAAGCACTTCCGTATTAGCTGTATTGTTTCTGATTATATATCAAAATGTTTGACTTTTCTGTACTTCTAAGAGACAGTTTGTATTCTAACACGTGAAATAATCCAGCAAGCCATCTGGCATGTGCATGTAGAGAAGGAAGAAGTTTAGGCTTTTGGTTACTAACGATAGAAAATCCCCCAGCCCTGCAGCTGAGCCTACAGTTTATGAAATTGTCATGAACTTGTGTGACTCAACTTCTAATGCTTAACAGTTATATACCATTTTAAAGAGGCTGATTATCACTCTAGTCTTGTTTGATCACTTTAAGCACTGCCACATCTTTGTAGAAGAAAAGGTGAGACTTGAGGGCCTGTTTTATTTGGTGTAGGGAAAAATGTACTTGCTGGTGATCAGCAAGTAGCCTTTGCTTGTTGACAGGGAAGTGTGCATGCACTGGCTGGTGCTTTAACATGGGTTATGCAGAATCCCGTTAACATCTAACAGCAACCTGAAAATCCATGCCCAGGTCATGCATGCCCACCTTGATCAGTTTGGTGGCTTATTTGATGATATAATTTAGCTTTAGGAATGGACTTACTGAGGGAGAGTGCTAGTAGAGCAGATTTTGATAGAAAATATTTTCTGAGTCAAACAGTCTGTATGGGGAGCTGCTGTGCCCTCCATCTCACTTTGAATTGCCCAGGCCCGTGCCCTCTGGGGCAAGGTCTGGTTGCCAGCAGAAACCCTCCATTCACCCATGTCTGCTGAGGTGACAGTGCTTCTGCTTGCAAAGCCTGTAACCACAGATTTCAGCTGCTTACTGAGTAGAGAGGAGTCAGTGCTCCTCCTGCTGTTGATTCTTTGCAGCACCTGAGGTTAACAGAGGGAGATCTTTTGGCAGCTTGCAGCAGCTGGTGGTGTCTGCTGGTATAGTGAACTCTTTGTGAAGGAGAATGGAGCCATGGAGAATGTGGGTTAAACGCCATCCTGCTGCTTGTTAATTGTCAGGCATCTTTTAGTACAAAAGATGCAAATGGGAAATGAGTAAGCTGAATGGCTTGAAAACGCGGGGAACTGGAGGTTGGCACTGAAGATCAGGAAGGCATGAGGTCTGGTATCCATTGGTGGTATATATTGGTTGTAGTCAATCTTAAAGGTCTTTTCCAACCGAAATGGATCTATTATTCTATAATTCTTACAATGGATGAACCAGACTCCTGCTTGATGGAAAATTGATGTTTCAATGTAGCTGTTCAAATGTGGAGACAAAACAAAGACAGGTGGTGGCATTACAAATTTATGTGAGGGCATTAGGTATTTGGGTGAGGGTGTCACAGGAGTAACACGTGTAGGGAAGCAGGCCATGAGCTGAGATGGATATAAACAGCCAACCCATCCTGCATCAAGACTGCAGCCAGGAACTCCCGGTTCAGATATGTTCAAGACAGAGTGTGAGCCCCTGAGGTAGGAAATAAAGGGAGAAGCTCACTCTTGAGATATGGGGAGTAGATGCTCTGAAAGACACTGCTGGAGACATATGGAGGGAGACGTTTAGGTGACAGGAGAGAGGACTATATAGGAACTCCAGAAAAATGTGAGAGAAGCCCCTCGTGGAGAGGACCAAGGAAGCATTTATAGGACCCCATGGTAGCCCCCGAGCTATATATACCCCATGACTGACCTGCTTGACTCTTCTCCTAGACTGTGTAGCCTCCCCCTTAGGCCATGTCAGGAACCACTGAACTAACCCACCTAACTTTCTTCCTGGGATGCACCACTTCTGTTAAACATGTAGTTTGTAAAGTCGTGCCTATATATGTGATGGAAATGTTTTGGGTATCTGAGTCCATTTGGTTTTGAACTGTGACAGTCAGTCAGGAGATGGTATCTGAAGCAGAAGAAGCCATGAATAGCCATCATCTTTGAAGTGTGCTCAGTTTAGTAAAGCAATGAAAGTGTCTTAATAAAAAACAGAGTTTAATTATCTATGGAATGTTTCATACAAATGCTCTTCTCTGTGTGTTTTTTTTTAAATTCTGATATCTTACCTTTCCTTATTGTAATCAGCCAAATGCACACGCCGATCTTATACGATGCTTTATAGGTGTATAGTGAGGGAATGTAGCTTCCCATTTGTTTCCTCCTCCCTTTGTTCCTCTTTGGTTGGAAATTTTTTTCTATTCCATTTTTTCTTTTCACATTGCTTTGCAGCATCAAAATAATTCTGCTTCTCAAAGTTGCACAGAGGAGGGAGAGGGAACAAGATACATAGGCAATATTTCCAGTTGTATGCATGCAAAGACAGCCCGTTGGATATTTGTGCTCTTTAGCCAGGAAAAACTTTTTTTTTTTAAATAATAAAAGTAAACAGCTGAGATTCACATATACGTGTAATTGTACAAAATATTGATATACCAATATGAAACATTAGTCATCTTTGTTTTTTCCTTGAGCATATTATGATGGTGCCAATAATACTGGCAGTGCAGAAATGAAAGATTATATTAAAACAAAACAAAACTGTTAAGTTTATATTATAAATTTATATTATATTGAAAAAAAAAAACCAAGAAACTGGCAACTGGTGAAAGAAAATGATGTGGTAGTGAGAAGTATCATCCTACTGCCTTGAAGTAGGTCTAAAATTCTTCCTCTAGACAATTCCTCATGCAGTGTCCTACTAAGTAGTCTGTATTTCAAGGGAAGGGTTTTATGCTTATGCAGACTCTCAAATAATTTGTGTTTGTAGCAAAAGCAACAGGAAAGAGCACAGCTTTCTGAGCTGTTAAAGGTGTGCCTAAAAGAAGTGGTAGCTGCGCAGTGCAACAAAACTCATATGACAATACTGTGGATGTGAGTGCTGCTACGGTTACCATTTTCTATAATAGATATGGTCATTATTGGATAACACAGCGCAGGAGCTGTCACAAACAATTTCTCCAGTTAGGAAGACAGTAATTTTTCCTTTTTTGTAATTCATATTTCAGTGCATTAGCGTGCTGACCATAATGACAGTGACTTTCTAAGTTAATTTTTTCTCGCTTCCTTTCCTAGTGGATTTGCTGCGGAACATGAAACTGATTAAAATGGCGAAAATAAAACAGAAAATTGAGAAAAAGAAGTTCAGATTTTTCCTTTTTCTGTCTGGTTTCTTTGACTGCTTTCTGATACGTATCAGAAGTTTAGACAGTTTAGAGACTCTTTTTCAAGCACTTTTTCCTGTATAGTGGAGCCTTGCAGTCTTTACAGGATGATGAATGACATATGTGTCTTCTCCTATGGAGCTTCCATTTATTTCCGCAGAATATCTTTTGCTATAAAATACTTTCTGCGATGGCAGTTACTGCTTCAAATGTCCTCCATGTGTATTGTGTCCTGTTAGACGCTTTGAACACATATGGCCTTTGTTCTTGAAAGGAGAGCTCTCAGAAGAGCTGGAGCTTGGCAATCTCCACATTCTTTGGTTCCATGATGTTGCCACGAGATAAGTGGCTCTTTGAAACTTATGCAGGCCATTTGTGGATATGACAATTTATTTTCCACTATATTTTACACGAGTAATTAAAGTGGTTCTCCCAGGGTTGTACTTCCCAAATACAAAAATATTCTGGATAAATCCTCGATGTCTGTCAAAAATAGAAGCGACTTCTTCATGTCGTCTTTGTAACAGCAAGATTGTGCACACACACACACAAGTGCAGCTTCAGTATCAGTGTGTTTTATTCAGAGATACTGCTTTGCTGATAATGATTGCTTTTTCTCATCAGTGTTACTTTCTCAGCGGCCAGGAAAGAACACACCCCCAGCTTGTTGGAAATGGTGTTAATGTCTGGATTTCGCAATCTCTGCTGATTCATTTATTAGTTTCCCTGGTGTCTTCGCCATGTTGTTTCACTACAGCTTTTTTTATTATGCCACTAATAACCTCTGTGGTTCTGAATGTTACTTAAAACTAACTTCAGTAAACATCTCCTAGCACTGATGTTCTGCACCCTGTTGGGACTGCAAGGGACGAGTTATGAAATAGCAAGGTTCTTGCATGGCGACTCGTGCCCTTCATTGACACAGAAATAACTCAAACTGGTGTGCTGTGGTGCCTGAGGACAACACAATGACAAGTGAGATGAAAATGGTGTCTGATCAGTTGTAGCTGATGGCTTCGGTCAGTTATACTGGATTTCTTTTCTGATGAGGCTTGCTAACAGCCTAAGGTGGGGGTGAATCTAGTGTCCTTGTCCCAGAAAGGCTAGTGAGATTCGAATGAGTGTCCTGCTGCTGACAGGATTTAAATTATGCTGAATTGTTACCAGATCAAATGAGTTCCTTATGATACGGCCTGACTCAAACACACTTACAAAAAAGTCTGTTAGCTATTTTTTATTGGAAATTACTCTTACTCATGTGTTTTAGGAATTCCACTTTAATACATCTAACTGGTTTTAAGTTTGAAGTGTATACTCTGACTAGGGAAGAAAAAAACAACATAAGAAATCTCATTTTATTTTATACAGGGTGCATCAAAATCAAAGATGAAGAAAAAAACAACTAAAACCCAAGAAGCCAAAAAAATCTTGAAGAAGAAATTTAAAGTCAACACAAAAATAGTCTTTACTGAAGATGGAGAGGTAATACCAATTCAAAATAACTGTATTTTGTTGGGAACTGAATTTGTAGTTTCTATGAAGACCAAAATACTTGCACGTTATACCTGTATAAAAAGATTCACTTTTGAAAAGTGTGTGGCTTTCATAATTGGTTTAAGTTTGCAAAACTGTTCAGCTTTCATTTAGAATTCAGTTCCACTGAGAAAAAGAGGAATGCTGGGCACTGACCTCTTTTTCAACTTTGTATGTGTAAGATACTTGTATGAGAGCTGTTAGTGGATGTACAGAACCATACCTCTTTTCTGCCTATTACCTTCAATTTCAAGTGGAATCAAGAGCCTATTTTTTCCTTACAGAAATGGAAAACAGTTTTCCTGTAGGTATTTGCCAAAGCTCCCCCAAGTCTTGAGTTAATGTATTGGAACTAAACTCTGGCTTTCTTTCCAGCATTCATTCTTTCTAGATTAAAAATTTTGTTAGGGAAGCTAAGGAAGTACCAAATTTTCACCTACTGGTGCTGATGTAGCAGTGCAGTGATATCTTCCAGTAATTTAATTGGATCTTCAGTAGCCCCTGGAAAAATATATTGATTTTATGCAGAAAGGAATTATTGTGGATGCCAGTCACTCTAGGGTTTCATTGTGGCGATAACCTCACTAACGAGTGTCCATGCTCCGTAAACGCTTCTAATGTTTGATTTCACAGCTTCAGATGCTGTGTACCTTGTTTTTCCATTTCCAGCATTAAGAAAAAAGTAGCTTTTTTTTTTTTTAAACTCTAGATTAATTTCAGTTAGGCATAAACTGAGAGTTCACCTTTGCAAGTATATAATGTACTTTTGTGACCAAATTAAATGAAGCATTTTGTATAGCAGGTGAAGAGAGTATAGCCATATAATTACTGACATTAGAAAAAATTGAAAAGGTTTTCGAGGTTGGCCAATTGACTGGAAATCATATATTCTACTATTTTTAGATATTCAAAAGCTGTTGTCTCATCTTAAAATAAGTATGCAAATGTTTTATGTATTTGTGCAATGGAGCAAAAAGGAGTGAGAATGGAGAAAAACCCCAAATCCTAGCACAAAGATTACGGTTAGGAAAACAGACCATTAGAAAGAGCTTGACTTAAGGAAACAAAGTTTACGTCCATGCCTGTCACTCCTGCTTTTCTTCTGACCTGTGTAAACCTGTGCTTTGAAGTTTTACTGTTGTACTCCCCATGCTTCTCTTTGATAAAATAAAACTCCTTTAAGAAATAAAACTTTCTAGACTGTACAAGTACACAAACTCTAGTTTACGAATAGAAGTGGAAAACAGTAGGTTGGGTTTATCAGTAGCCATGTGAATGACAACCTGTATGCAGTAGGGAGTCCTAAGCACATTTGGGTTTGAGTTTGTATCTGAAAGACATTCTATATTTTCTGCCATATAATTTCTTGCTAAGAGTTAGTACTTTACCAATCCATAAGCAAGAATGATTTTGCAAAAACTACTCCCAGATGTCTGCTTATCCTACGAGGTATTATTAGGTCATAAGATAGGTGGGGATATTTTTTGGTGAATATATAGTCCTTGTTTTGACTTTAGAGTTTCAGATATGCTGACCACATGCAGCTTCCCTGAAATGTCATCCACAAATCATCAATTGAATCATCAAGCATTTCCAATCTAGTGTTTGTACAATAACCAATACACCCTTCCACATCTGTTCTACTTGTTTCCCTCAAAACATGAACCTGCAGCCATGGCTTTTTGTATACTGTGTGATGAAGGCGTATCTCATTTTTCTCTCAGCTAATATGGTGGAATATTGTTCATTTACATGAAAACATACTGTTTAGATTTAGTAATGGTTTGTTCTGTTGCATATACTTTGGAGACTCATTTATTGAAAGTAGGTATCATTTTTCTCTTGGAATGATGAGCAGGACTATAAATTATTTATTTAGAGAAAAATAGGAGTACTTGTTCAAGTGAATCCATTAAAGAGTAATATGATGCAATGGAGACATTATTTTCAAATGCTTATTTTTGACTGAATGTGTCATTTAAGAAAGTACTCAAGTTTGTATTATGCAAAAGTTTGTTTCCTTTGCAAATGGCCTTTTTATTTAGTTAAGAAAAGTAATGTATTGGAATATTTAGGGCATCGAATCTCTGATGTGAAAAAAAGTGATTCTAACCTTTTTTTTTTTCTTGCTGATGTGTATAATTCAGTTAGTGCAGCAGTGGCCACCTGTGCAAAAATCCAATTTGGCAAAAGCAGATGAGGAAGATGATGCCAGTGGTATCAATTTAGACAGAGCAAAAGAAATACTGCGGGAAGAAGACAAATTTGACAAAGAAGAATACAGGAAGAAAATAAAGGAAAAACATAGGGTAAGTTGATTACTACCTCACTTACTGAAGTGCAAAACCAGGAAAAATAAGTATGTTGTGAATTAAGTGTAGTACAAGTTCATTTAAATTCATCATTTTTTTCAGAGCTGCATTGCACACAAAAAGACTGTTCTGACAAGTAGTTCAATAACACAAAGCCTTATGCAGTACCAATTATTGGTAGCAGTGGAGCTTTATTTACACCTTTAAAAAGAGTTTAGTGGGAGCAGCATTCAGTGGAAGGGGTTGTTTCACAAAAAAAGTGTTTCTTGACATATGTTCTTTAATAAATGTTGAAGATATTTAGGGGAAGGGGGAAGCATGTCTCTAAAATGTCTGCCAACTACCGCTTGCTCAACATTCAGCCTTACATTTTAGGCAAAAGTGCTAACTTTTTGCATGGGTGTTGTTAGGGCCATCAGATTTATTTAGTGGATTATTGAAATTGTGTCATATAATTTTGGCTGTAATTTGAAAACTTAAGTATCCTTCTCTCCAACATTTAAAAACTTTTAAATTCTCTTGGGTAATGTTAAGCTGGTCTAGTGATCACAAGATCCACTCTCCCAAGACCCAAGAAGAAGCTACATTGTCACTGTGTGTGACAGACACTATTCAATTTTTTTTTTTCTTAACAGAAATGTAATTAGAACTTCTTCCTCTAGTGTGATTCTAACTATGGCATAATTTAGCAGTGATAGATAGGTATAACTGACAAACATTATT
Source organism: Chloroceryle amazona (assembly GCA_027560015.1). Taxonomy (NCBI): domain Eukaryota; kingdom Metazoa; phylum Chordata; class Aves; order Coraciiformes; family Cerylidae; genus Chloroceryle; species Chloroceryle amazona. The sequence goes on along the minus strand of JANHFX010000507.1, from coordinate 49,175 downwards.
TTAGCCATTTCAGCCATTTGTTTCTCACTAATAGCTTTGGGAGAATTTACTGCATTGTCAGTGGGGCAAGTCATCAGTCCTTCATTAACAAAAGAATGCTAGGGAAAATTTTGAACTGCCTCAAAGTAAAAAGGAATCATGTGACCACTTCCACAGTGACTTCCCAGTGGTATTTAAAAATCCTTCCACCTGATAAGGTTTTCCTTCTCAAAATGTAACATAATCACTTGTCAGCAAATAACTTAGTTGAGTTTGAATCTCTGGCTGGCATTTCAGTGATGTGAAGAAAGTTCTACCCAAGTCCATGGATCATGGCTGTACTGCAGAAGCCCAATCAGGTGCCTGGTCATTGGCAGAGGGATTCAAGTGTGCTAACAGTAAAGGATAGGAAAGCAACAAAAAAGACTAGGAGACTTCCTTATCTTATGTTCATGACTAGATTTTGCATAAATACAGATATCTTAGTGCCCCTGCTTGTGCCATTGAAAGAGGAGCTTTTGAAAGCCACATGCTTTGATCACATCTCATACATCCTCTCACTAACATTCAGCAGTCCCTTTTATACTAAGTCTTAAATCCATCACGTGTGACTGCCATTGCTTCTTTTAAAATCCTCTATACTAAACTACCAACCAAGCTACATCATGTCATACCATGGATTCTGTTGTCTGAACTTTCCTTTTTGCAATAATGCTAATTATTTAATTCCCATCTTGGTCTGATTTCCTTCCTGCAAGCAGATGGCTGCAGGTCTTTGTCCATTTGACATCCTTTCTAACAGCAGATATGACAACTCTGTTTTATGTTTTTTTGCCTTAGTTACTGAATTCTTCTGCAACTCTTCTCCTTCCTAGCTTTCTGAAAAAGCTCTGGTTAAATTTTTCCTCTCTGCTTTTGCTTCAGTTCTGTTCAAGATCTTTGCTTACCTTTTTTATCAACATAACTTTCTTCTGTTCCTTCACTTTCAGCATGTCTCAAATGTGTCTTGATTCCCATTTCCTCTTCTTAATTTCTTTTCTTCCTACTGCAGTGGATGCTTACTGCAGTTTCCTGGTTTGTATGTTTGGCAGGTTTTTTTTTCTTTGAATCAATTTTTGAAACCTTCTAAATGCATTAAAGTTATTTTATAGGTAGATTAGAAGACCCTTAGGGACAGATGTGTTTTTGTTCTGTATGAAACAAACACAGCAGCCTGCTACACAGTTAGGTATATCAGTAATCAAAAAGTCCTCTGAAGCAGAATGTATGCTAATACCTGAAGTCTCTACATTGACATTGAAATGGTGACCTCAAACAAAAAAATATTTTATGGAAGGGTATGAAAGCATATATTGTTTTATCCCTTTCTTTTATATCTTGCACATGGGTTCAGATTTTGATTTAGATTGTGAGTGGATGTAGAAAAGACAGTGTTTTTATAGAAGCTTGTCATTTTATAGGTCGTCTTCCATTGAGAATCCCTCTCATGGTTTCTTGACTATAATCTTAAATATTAAAGATACTGGGGGGGAAGGAACTTCTTAAAATCAAAAACATACATTGAATAGCTTTTTTTCTTAGGTTAATATGGCCTGCAAGCTTAATATGAACTTCTTCTTGCAAAACTGTGTCTGATGAAGAGCAAAACTATTCAGAAAGTATCCACAGGCCATTGCTTTTAAATCCATTTGTGAATGTCATTTAAATGAGCACAGTTTTCAGTGTGATCAGAAAAATGCTTTGGTGCATTCATGAGATGCTCAGATTAGATGAGATATGTCTTGCAGCGCCTTAAGGCTTGTAGAAAGTTGAAAAGCATCTACACTATAATTAGTTTTCCTCCATGAGTCTCAAATTTTGTTATCCTCTCCTTCCTCGGCAAATGGAGAAAAACTGGAAATCAGATGGATAAAAATAAATAAAAATCTGAGATATAATTGTGATGTAATTAATGCTTATTGAAGTTTTGGAAGCACAGTAAATTTTATCATCTGAGCACAAGGGAAAGGGCAGTAACACTGATCTAAATGATGTGAAAAGAATTCTGCGTTAATGGATATTTAATGACAGCCCAGCGAGAGCTATAGATTTGAGCTCTTTTAAACTGTGTAAAATGTTATAAACAACAATAAAGGGAGAAGTGAATAAAGTATTCAGAACATGGTTTTGCACTCCATTTTTCAAGTTTTCAACTGAAAATACTGTTGTTAAGAGGAAAATAGAGGCAGAGGGAGATTCATCTCACTTCTTAATAACCTCTCTTTCTGTATAACAACCCAAGCTCAAAAAAAATGCCCATTGGTGCTGAGGGAAAAATGAATAGAAACCTTATTTCTTACCTCGCTTTCCAGCAAGTAAGATATGCCAAGGACGTGGGATGATCAATGCGAGGAGATGGCTAGAAGTACTTTTTTAAAAATGATTATTTTATTTGGGCTGTATTAGGAGCTAACAAGCTGAGGCTGTCTTCAGGGGACTGCTACTGCAAGATGCAGTAGTTCCACACCTCCCTGGAAGATGTTAGACAACCATGGTTGTAGTGTTATGACAGCAGTTAAACTTCAGGTCATGGGGGAGGATCTTTCAGAAGTTGCTGCACTGTAAGTGTTGCACTACAAGTCTGTATTTTAAACGTAATGTATATTTTGTGGGTTTGAGACTTATGGCAGAATGTTCTAGTGATGATGCTGTTGCTGGGAGGAAAGCGTGGATGTTTTGTGGCCTTTGGGTCACATTGGGAAATGGTGCTGATCTGAACCACTTGAAGTTTGGAGTTACATGGTCTCTCAGTTTTGCTCATGCTGTTCTTAATTCAGTAGAAAATGTAGAGCTATTTTAGAAACTGCATTGAAACAGAATGCCTCTCTTTGGTTTGTCTCTGTTCCCTAAACACAACTGTTAATGGGAGAGTGGATAGTTTTAATGAGGAGGATACACTGTGTTATTTCACATTTGTATATTTGCGCTCCTATATATTATTAAAGTAGCTATTTCCATGACCAAAAAATGAAATTCTTCATACCAGACTTTATAGAAAGACTTCTATAAAATAAATTACTCTGCCTGAAACTGCAAGTTTACTTACCTCAGTGAATTTATTCAAGAACTTTCTGATTAAAATTCATTCTTGAAAACAAGATCACAGACTGGTAAGGGAAGACAAATCCCTTGGATTTCAACTCAGGAAGTTTCTTCTGCAGGTCTGTTTGACAGAGGCTGCTGCTGTTCCAGGTTACAGACTCAGCTATAGCAAGGCTGCTCATGTGTTGCACAGATGTACACACATGTTACACACATGGGTAGCCACAGAGCCAAAGAGGCAGAAATGATGAATGCGGGCGACACTCACGTAAACATGAACAGCACAGGCAGCACAAGCTTATTCCTTCTTATTGGCTGATCAGGGTTGACATTTGGTAGCAGAACTATGAACACCCTCACTCCCTTGATTCACTAGCACACTTGCATTCACCAATCCTTTAAATAGTAGCATGGGCCCTAAATATGTCCAGTATCCATAGCCACACCATACTGCCCTTAAACAGTCACTAGGCTTGACCTTGGTTTTTTTCAGATGTTGAGTCCTTCCACATAGTCTTATGGTGCCTTTCAAATATTCCATAATAAGTTTGCTCTTTCCCATGAGACTGATAAACATAGATAACCTTGTTTCTCCTGTTCTTATCAGCTATAAAGTTCTGTGTGAACCTTCTCAAGGTTGTGCTTGTACGTTCCTTTAGTGTTCATTTATCAGTGACTTCGGAGTTCATACTGTCTGCCTTACTGCTCATTAGTGTTACTGTATTTCATGTTCAGATTATTATGTTTTCTCCTTGTCTTTGTCTCACTGTTAACAGGATATCCTTACAAACCACATTGTTACATTCAATGTATACCTAGAGAGACCACCCAGGTAGATTTAACATGGAATTTAAAATTGAGTGTTTTCTAATAATTTTTGCATCAGTATATAGGAGGAGAATAGGAGAGACTGGAACTTGGTTAATTAATTCATATGCAGTTCTTATGAAACTGGAATGGGTGATTCCTCTAAGGGAAGAAAAATGTTGTTATACTAGGGATGATACAGCAGCCTCATGCTTATAAACTATGAAGACTTCTGGGGGAATATGGGGAAGAAAAGGTACTATATGTCTATACAGGATATCTAGCATGCTTGGAGAGAGTACTTGGAGAACTATGGTCATGGTGACTTAAAATCTCTATGAATTTAATTTATCCAATGAAAGATGCAGCTGATACAGGAACTTGAAAAAGAGATGTAGTTTCACTTAAGAAGAATGTACTTCCTTTATAACCTGCAGTTGGCCAAAGCTTAGAATTAAACTGTGAGTTTATTTTTAAAAGCTGTGCTTCTGGTAATTTTAATTACTAGGAGAAGAGCAGTGTGACCAGATGTCAGCTGATATTTATAGTGGATGATTTTTCCTTTGTGTATCTAATGCCACGTTGCATTTCTTGGTTTACTGCCTACTGTAATGCTGTAGCCTTTGTGCCTGTCTTACCTCGGGCCCCTGTCACAAGCCTCACCCCCTGCCTTGGCTGAGCAGCCCCATGGTTGGCTGAGCCATGGCCCAGACGGAAAGGTCTTGGAAGAGAATGCCTTGAGCCTTGCCCCTTCCTTTGGCAGCCTCGTTCCAACTGGGGCTCTAGGCTCTGTCTCACTTCCAGTTCTGCTTTTGCAAATGATTTCTGTGGATGGCAGAGTAGCTATGATTTTAAACATGTTTGGTTTTTAGTTTTATAAAATAATCCCCAAAGTACTTGTGGCATATTGTAATAAATCACTGAATACTGTGCATAACAGTTTAAGAAACAGAAAAGATACCCCACTGATTTCCTTTATTAAGTTTTTACTCATGATTTAAAAAAAAGAATAAATGCAAGTAATAAAAATAGATGCTATACAGTTGTCTTGGTTTCAGCTGGGATAGAGTTAATTTTCTTCCTAGTAAGGAAGAAAGTGGTCCTAGTGCAGTGCTGTGTTGTGTATTTAGGATGATAATGTTGATCACACACTGATGTTTTAGTTGTTGCTGAACAGTGCTTACATTAAATCAGGGACTTCTCAGCTTCTCATACTGGCCAACAAGGAGGCTGAGGGTGCAGAAGAAACTGTGAGGGGACACAGCCAAGACAGCTGACCCCAACTGGCCAAAGTGGTATTAAATACCATATGACATCATGTGGAACAATAAAACTTGGGGGGAATAGGCTGGGGGGTTGATTGGCTTGCTGCTCAGGGACTGGCTGGGCATCAGTTAGTGGATGGTGAGCAAAAACTGTCTTTACCTCAACCCACAAGTTTTACCTTTTTTCCCGATTCTCTCCCCAGTGCAGGGGAGTGAGCGAGCGAGCTGCTGTGTGGTGCTCAGCTGCCTGCTGGGTTAAACCACAACAACAGCACAAACCACTCAGTATGCTGGAAGATAAATGCATCCATGAAAAATAGTATTTGTAGTTTGAAATCGATCAATACATTAATTCTGAAGAGCGATTACATCATATTTCAAAAGAAATAATCTGAAGGGGAAAAAAATCTCAGTGCAATATTATGCTCTTCATTAAGTAAAGCACTTGAATAGTCCTTCCTTCGTTTTGAGGTGAAATCTGTCAGATTTCAGTGTAATTGTACAGTTGGTTTAATGTGGTGCTGGGTGAGGATGATAAAATTCTCTCACGTAAAGAGTGTGCCAGTATAGGAAGAAAATATAAAGGGAACAGGTTGCTGCTGAGAGGAGCATTTAGCTGAACAGCGACAAAGAAAAAAGTATTAGAGATGGAGAGATGTGTAAAATAAATCAAAAGAGTATATTACTTTGTTAGAAAGCCTGTCTGAGCCCTTTCATAGCCATTGTGTACTGGCAATGCCACAGTTACATTCCAAGTGCAGAGCTATTAAGATAAGGGGAATGGACACTGACAAGTGGGTTGACTGGCATCCCTTTTCAGTCCTAGCAGCAGCATCCGACTGGCCTCACTGTGCTGCTGGCAGAGGCAAAAGCTTGCTCATTGTTTGCTTTGCTTTCACTTCCGCAGCTGGATGGGCTGCACTTAGAGCTTCAAGTGCCCTTGAATGTTTTCTAAGAGTTTTCCGGCAAAATCAGAGTTCTTGGCTTCATCTTGTTGATGTGGAAAAATAAGAAAATGAAATGACTCTGAGTAGGTTGTTTGTATACACCCTAATGAGGAAATGCAGCTCTAGGTGGAGGCTGAAGCAATACTGGCCTAACTAAGCTAAGGTGGAGTACCAGCCTTGGGGAGCTTCCATGTCGGGCTGCTTATCCCACTGGAGGATGTAATGGCACAACTGCCCAAAATGCTGACCTTTGCCTTTCATAGCTATTTGAAGCAACCTAGCAGCTTCTGATGGGAGCTGGCAACCTTCGCCTGCTGAAGGCTCAGGTACTGCTGGGTACCTGTATCTGCATGAGCAGGCACAGACAGTCACAGGAGTTTTCTGCCTTCTCAGATCTGGTGTATGAGAGCTGGGCATTTCCTTAAGAGCAGCTTCATTAAGGCAGCTCAAGAGTCTGTGGGCTGTCTAGATTATGAATTCCTAATCTTAAATGGTTTCATCCCTTTAAAACTGAAAGTAGCCAGTGTATTTTCTGCAGCATGGCTGATTCTCCTTAACTATGTCCCACTAAAATAACAAGACATAGATACTGAGAAATAGCAAGAACTGGTATCAGCTAAGTTGTATTTGCAGATGATAGCCACATTTTTCCAGGCTGTTCCAAACCTTTGCCACCTCCAAGATCTGTGTGGTAGACAATTATCTCAGCTGTTAAATAGAATAGGTTGATAGCTCCAAATTATGGCATCAATATGTAAAGGACCAATTATTAAAATTGCAGTTTTAAAACCTTTGATCAAAACCTATTAGAGTTCTGGAGCATTTAAATAAAAATAATTAAGATGACTAAGATGAACATGAAATTTTTACATGAATGTGGTAGTTTGACCTTGGCTAGATGCCAGCTGCCCACCACGTGTCATCCCGCCCTCTCCCACCCCCCTTCCCTCAGCTGGACAGGGGGAAGAAAATAAGATGAAACTCTTGGGTTAAGACAAAGGCAGTTTAATGAAAAGGAAAGCAAGGCTGCTTGTGGAAGCAAAAGAAAACAAGATTTATTCTCTACTTCCCAACAGCAGGCAATGTCCGGCCCTTTTAGGAAGCAGCGCTCCAAATGCGTAATAGTTGCTCTGAAGGAGAAGACAATGTGTGTCATCCCATGTCCCCCCCCCTATTTCCTAACTTTTATTTTTGAGCTTATGTCACATGGTATGGAATATCCCTTTGGTCAGTTTTTCAGCTGTCCCAGTTGTGTCCTTTCCCAGGATCTTGTCCCCTCCATTCCACTGCAGGGGGAATGTTGGCAAACCAGCCTTGGTGCTGTGCGAGCCCTGCCCAGCAGCAGCCACAACGTGGGTGTGTTATCAGCACCTTTCCAGCTCTCAATATGCAAAGCACAGCACTGGGAGGGCTGCTGTGGGAAGAATTAACCCATCTCAGCCAGACCCTGTACCGTTACATAGGTTTGTTTTGCTTGTATTGAGTGAAACAGTTTCTTGCCTTTAGATAAACAAATAAAAGAAGTCAGTGAAATTTTAGGCTGGTAAAATTGCAGTTTATCAGTTATGACCCATGTACAATTTCTTTAAGAGAAAGAAAGGAGTCTTCCATTGTACAAATTATTTACAAATAAAAAAAGCTGAAAGAAAAATTACTATTTGAAACAAAGCTGTTAATAATACATGGCAATAAACCCTGTAGTTTTTTAATATCACAGTTACGAATTTTCTGGATTTTTTTCTTTTAAATTTTATCTAAAAACTTGGCTTTTAAACTGTCTATGTACATGTCTTTCACATAGTCCTAACTTTACCAACTGGAGAGAGCTGCCATGCTACTATTTTTTTTTTTTCCCCCTCAAGTTGAGAACACGGAATATAAATGTTAGAATATTTCTTATTAATAAGTGTGTTGGAGTCTTAAGGGGTATGAGTTTTTGGTTTAAAACCCAGCAGTGACAAAGAGGAAATAAGGGTGTGATAAGAAGCCAGTGGCAGTTTTGTTAACTTCAGAGTTAAGAACAGTGCTTTTGCAGATACAAGCAGCCGCTTTATCCATGGCTTTGGCTCCTTGTTAGACAGAGCTGGTTCTGTTGTTGGTTCCAGTGCAGGAAAGGTAGGAGGTTTCAATAACTGTTAACACTTCTTTTTTTAGTTGAAAGCCAAATAATTTAACCATATTACATGATGATGACTAAAAACTTTCATCCCTGTGATTATTGACATCCTTGTTAACTAGATGTATGATTGGGGAGAATGAAAAGGTAATTTGCAGGAAATTTTAAAAAGCTGATCAAGAAGATCTCTGAGCTGTGTAATAGTATTTATGAAGAACTAAATGAAAGGAATAAAATTCTAACCAGTGTGGTTCTGTGGAAAGTAGAGGTGTAGTAAAGAGTGTGTGTTTATGTATTTTATTAGAGCAGAGTATGGTCTGTAAAAACACTGACATTTCTTCAAGGCTTTTCATCTCAGATTTTTGACTAATAAATAAACATGGCACAAATTAAACGGACCAAAACCTTAGTAACTGTAACATCCCAAACCAGCAGCTTCTGATTTAGTGGTCCCATGGGATTCTTACCATAGGAATTGTATTATTTCAAGATTTATTTTTTTTTTTAGTGACGTGGAAGAAAGCTTTCATGCTAAGTTGGGCTTAAACAAAGCTGTCTTTTAAAAGATAGGCAGAAATATTAATTTCTAGAAAGAACAAGTTTGGAATAGATTTTAGGACTGTGATTCTTCTCTTAGAAATACAGACCATGAAGAAGATTTGGGTGATGTGGTAGTTGATCAAGACAGTGTGAACTATTACAGTGGGATTTTTCTGACAGGATCAAAAGGGTTGCTAGAATTGTTGAATACACAAACAGAAGTGACAGGTAGGGTTGGGGAGATGGTGAGATCTCAAATATGTCCGTTCCTGAAATATTTAGGAAAGTAAGCCTATATGCCAAGGGACATCTGGAGTTGATCACCTTGCAAAAGAGAAAATTAAGACAAAGCATGATAAGAGTATATCTACATAAGGACCTGAACTCTGATAATGGGGGTTCCTTCAAACTGGTCAAGAGAGAAGTTAGACAGTTTAGACATGATCTAAAAATCTAAGCTCAGTAGGGTCAGACTAGTAACAGCAGTAACCAGTAACAGCAGCTAGTTTTGACAGGTTGTGATGTGCTGTCCTTCAGTAAAATGTTTTACAATCTCAACAGAACATTCATCTAAACCAGGATATAACTTCTGCAGTAGATTGCTTCAGTCCTACAGCCTGTGTTGTGTTAGTCAAGCACATTACCTCCATCACTGTTTCCAAAGTCCACGAACCTTTGGTTCTTTATCTATCCCAGCTGCTCCTTAAATGACATCTAGTAATCTGCATTTACCCACTGTTCAAAAGCTGCATACACCATGTTGCTGAGATAAGACAATAAATTAATGTTCTGGCTACTGCCTTTTAGGTGACAGTGCTTGGTTTTGTTTTAAAGTATCTAAAAGCACTTTCTTGGGAGTTTAGCTACAACAGATTATTACATTGATTTTTGTTTATACTTCTTTCTTATCATCAGTGTTGGTAGCCCAGAAAGGACATGACGAGATCTTTCTCGTGTGGTTGCAAAGGAGAGCTATTCAATATAAATGCAAAATAAAATTTGAGGGGGTGACTTCACTATGTAGATAATCACTCAGATTGTGATCGGATATCTGAGAGCCTCGTGGTCCTGTGTTACAAAGCTACTCTATAGAAGTGTCAGACAGTAACACACATAATTAAATATTCATACCTTGAAAAAATCTTTTGCTTTTGCTTCCTAGAAAATGGAAATAAAAGAAAAATCCATTTCATCTCTAAATATTGTGCTATTTTTACAAGGAATGATCTATAGCTTGAAAGAACTGTGATAAAATCTGGCATTTTTATTGTGTTACACTTCATATACTCCAAGAAAATCCAGAATTTTCTGTTATTTTTCCCATGTGTGAAGACCAGTGTTGGACAGCTTAGTTAATTAAAGATAGTTACAGTCTTACCCATAGATAAACAGAATCTATTCATATGAAATAAATCAGTATCAAACTGACTTGTACAACTTTGCCTCATATGATTACTTTTTGCAGCTGTCTTACAGTACATTGTCCATGTGTGTTCTGCATGTGCCCATTTTTATTCCTAAAAGTATCAAAGTGAGAACAAATGACATCGTAGTTAAAATACTCACCTGAGTCTTTGGTGATCTGTGTTTCTGGGGGTGCTGTAGCATTTCTTTGTAACCTAAGGCAAAGTAGTTAATTTCTGAGTTTTATGTAGTCGTATAAAAGGGTGTCTTTATTATGTGGGGATATTACCTTGGCACAGTAGAATATATAGTTGTCCTTGAGGTAATAGGAAATAAGGTCCTGACTGGGGAAAAGTATTTAAGCATTTGCTCAGCACACTGTATGCACTTATATACGTGCTTGGAGCTGCATATAAATTTAATCAGTGCCTTAATAGGATTTTTTACTTGAACTGAAGTCTGAGTTAAAGCCTGATGGCTATTCCTGCATTAGGAAGCAAAATAGCCCAGTAAGAGCAAGATGGCAGAGTAAGATAGTTGCTGCTGAGAACAAGATTGCGTGTTGTGTGGTGGTTGGTTACACTGTATTGGCTCTTGACTGATGCTTTGAACTGAATCACTTTGGGTACTGACCAACCAGAGTGAGTTCAGCTGATGTGATGTAGATGGTGGTCCTGTGAGAAAAGGCTGGGGAAGCTGGGTTTGTTCAGCCTGGAGCAGAGATGGCTTTGGGGGGACCTGACAGCAGCCCGTGCCTACAGAGAGATTATCAAGGAGACAGAGATGGAGCCAGTCTCTTCACAGCAGTGCAGAACAAGAGGGCAAGAGACGATGGTCCTAAGTTAAACCAGCATGGACATGAGGGAAACTTTCTGTGTGAGGACAGTCAGGCAGTAGAACAAGTTGCCCAAAGGTGCTGTGCAGCCTCCAGCCCAAGATTTTCAGCCAGCTGGATGAGGTGCTGTGCAGCCTGACCTGACCTCAGAACTGACTCTGCTGTGGGCAGGAGATTGGACTAGAGACCTCCTGATGTTCCTCCCACTCAGAATGATGCTGCGACCCTTTGAATACCCAGTGTTAGTTGGAGTGTATTAGCTGTGCTCCTGTGGACTGTTGTGTGGTGTGAAACACAGGGGGAGTGGGCCTGATTAGGGCATTGGCTTCTGAAATGCACTGCTAATGCCAGCTTAGTGCCAACATAGATGCACCCTATGCAAAGTCTTCTTTTGTTTTTCATTGACAAGGAGCCAAATCCTCTTTCTCTCACCAAAAAAAAACCCAACCAAAAAAAAGATCTTGTTGGCATCTCCTGTTGACTGCCACTCTCTTGTTTTCCTTTTGTAGTGATTTCAGTCTCTGCACCTATTAATTTTAGAAGCTTTTTGTGTCTTTATTGTTCTTTAGAGACTTACGAATATTATGCTGTCTGGCGTGCTCTTCTTCTATGACATTATGTCAATCTCCTGCTTTCATAGCTGTCTTCTCAGTGTTCTGTTGTAAATCCCTTGAGTTGGAACTTTGTTGCTATATTGGCTTAAGCCTGTGGATGTAGTTAAGACACTGTCTTTTCATGTACCATAGAACTTTTCTATCTAAAATTTCTTGGGCTATCCAGTTTGAAAGCTGCTTTATCCTGCTTTGGAGTATCTGGTGTGTTACTTCCTAGCTCTGTTCTCTTTCATTTTTTCAGTGGTAAAGTTTGCAAAGGTTCGCAGTTTTAGCAGAAAAATGAGAGAACTGCAATGGTGACCCCAAATGCACAACTAAACTATTTAAAAACAGAGTGGATGAAAGTGAAAAACTTAAGTAAAATAATTAGAAAAACAGAAGTAAAAATGATAAGAAATAAATACAAATTTGACTTGGAAAGGGAGGAGTCATAATATGGATAACTGTGTTATGACCATGAGGTCATGATGTTTGTGTCTGCCTTCACGGAGAGCAGACTGCCTGTGTCTGTACCAGACTGTGCTTGGCCCTGGTGGCTTCTTTTGCCTCATGCAATGTCCTTGTGGCCTTAAATGTAATTACTATTATTTGTTTTAATTGCTTTTTCTTACTTTAACAAACCTGAAATAATAAGAAAAATGTGTTGTTATCTGTGGTGGGGCTTTTGTTTTGTTTCATAGCATGTGTTGAGGCCATGGCACATGGCTCTGAGTGTATTGAGGTGTTTATACCAGACAGATTTGCCCACATCACTGGAGAACTGTGCGAACCAAGGACACACAAAGTTCACGCAGTTTTGTCCCTGTCTTTTGTGGGGGAAAATGAACTTGATCTGTTTAGTTTTGATTTGGAGAAAAGAGTTTGACTTAGAGAGCTTGAAAGTAAGCTAATGCTTCTGTATTTTGGGTAATTGGGAGATTAGAAAATGGCACATACCAGACAAATGGCTCAAAAGAAGCTAAATTTAGACACCAATTTTGAAAATCTTGGCCACTGTGTTCTCTCTTCCCCACGTCTGCATTCAATGACACTGCTTTTCAAACAGCTTTGTGTGGTACCTACCGATAGGCTTTGGTAGACGATTGTGATGATGTGGCACCAGGACTGTAGTTTTCTTGTTAACTCCCACAAGTGAGATGAAATGTGGCTGGTCTTCAGTCTTCTCTGTCCTGAGGTGTTGTCCCTGAACTGATTCTATTGTCCCCTTTTATGTGGTCTTGGTTCTAAATGTGCTGGTGCTAGGAATGACCTATGTTACTCAAAGAAACAGAGAGAGTTATATTCCAGAAACACTTTTGTGCTAGCTTTGAATTAATTTTATCATTGTGTTTTGCTCATTTTCCCATTTCATTTGCAGAATCCCTTTGGTGGAGGGAACTTAACGTTATCATTTCTGAATCAGTGCAGTTACTAAGCAAATGCTATTGTAGAGTGCTAATAATGGAGATATAAAGCTCTGGGAGGTGTTTTAGCTTTTACTCCCCAGTTGCTTTCAGCAATCCTGAAGTTATGAAAATTATCATTTGAGTTTGCTAAATGGGTTGGATTTCACAATTAGCCACTGAGTAATAAAAAAAGTTGGATCTGTTGGTGCAATTTTAGCCACCTTGTTTTAGAGACAAGTACTAACATTGTCTTAATACTTAGCTGCATCATTCCTTTAAGATTAACAAGTCTCAGTAAAGATAGAATGTGATTTTTTTGAATCGGTCTTGTAGTTTTATTTAATTTAAGAGTAATGAATGAATAATATCTCAATCAAATGTTTTTATTTATCATGTTTCATCAGTAACAATGGGGTGAATACCACCAGTGTAGTATGTGTGCATTAAAAATATCCAGGTGGCTTCAACTTCAATCTTAACATATTAAACGATACAAAGAAGCCCAGGAGTTTGCTTCAAAACTGTGCATCTTTTTTTATTTTTAATTTTTGTGGGTTTTTTTGTTTTTTTTTTAGGAAAAAAGGCTAAAAGAAAAAGCAGCAAGGAGAGAAGCCAGGAATAAGAATGCACAGGTAAGGATTTTCGTTGTTTTGATCAAGCTGCTGGTTGTGGGTTTGAAACTGTTTTGTTTTGGTTTGTTTGTTTTTTTAATGATGTAATTCCTTTTAAGCAACATTGTGATTATTGCCTCCTGAAAGACATTTTCTGTTTGTATGTTTTTTCTTCCTCCCTTGCTTCACTGTGGTTATAATGGCTTGCTATGGAAGGATACTGAGAAAGCATAAATATGTGTGTCTATATAAATATATAAAATGTATGGAAGCCTTTTGGAATTGCAGTCTCCTTATTCTTTTTATCAAGGGAGTTGCAGTTTCAGCTGCAGTGCCGATGACAATTTTTTTTTATTATCTGAATACTTGGTCATGTTTGCAACTTGCAGGCAGTAAGATTTCTAATTTTTTTAGTCATATCTCATTTAAACCTGTTTCTGCTGATGCTTTTCTTTAAATAGCAGATATTTACATTGACGTTTATTTCTTCCCCTTGTTAGACCTGTGAAGAAAACCTTTGCTCTCTTTTTCTTTGCATGTTCACTGCTGATTTCCTAGAGGCTGTTCTAGTTTTCCATATTGCTTGGTTTTTGGCAAACTGAGATTTCATTCAGCTGCAATGATTTTCCAGAATATGGACAGGGTAATGTGTGTCATTTCTCATGCTGCATCTCCTTATGCTACACATGAATAGTTGTGGTTTGTTCTTGGCAGTTAGCAAATATCTTACTCCTTTGAGAAAATCGATAATGTTCTTTGTCCGATTTTTTTGCAAGCTGGCTGTGTGCTGGGAGGCTTAAGTAGGGGAAGATGCTTCATTCTGTAGTTCTGAAGTGGAAAGTAATTACAGTTTAAGATGAAAAGCCTAGTTACACTAAGTATTAAGTATGATTCTGTCTTCAGAGATGGCAGGCTCTGAGAGCTGTTGGCAGCGTGACTCCCCAATCAAGCAATAGAAATTTTCTGAATGCAATTGAATGCATACTTTTTAATGTATTGAGCAAGCATTTTAGGAAAATTATGGAATGAATGGTTAACAAATATTTTAATATAGGGAGTAAACATTGATCAAATCAGGCTATATCACATTCATAAATGCTGCTTGTTAATTTTGCCTCTTTTTAAGGAATAATCCCCCCCACCCCGTGTCATGCTCTTCACCAGCTGGAAAAATAAACCCATTCCTTTCCAAAGGATCTGTTTGGTGATACACTTCTCTCATCCTATTCTTTGCCAAGCAAGTGAGTCTCCTGGAAAACGAATAAGTTGATCTCTATTGAGAATGGTCTGTCCATTTGTGTGGGGTGTGTCCACAGGTACAGGTGGGTTAACTGTGGAGCCTCATGCCCAAAACTGTGAGATAAAGCCACAATTTGATGCACTTCTGCCTCTCTTCTATGTATCACTTGCATTTGGAAAGCTGATTTACTAGTCCTAATCTAGTGTGAGATTGGCATATGCTTTCTGTGACAGTACAAACTGTGCAAACCCACTATTACTTAATTTTATTCCTGAAATGCTTAGCTCACTCTCTGCAAGAAGGTGCAAGCCTCAGGAGCTGACATGTTTCCTTGAGAACTTGATGAAAACCATTGGGCTTTTTCTCTTGTTTAGAGGCTGTTTTTTGCCAGAACTGCGTGCAGCTGAGTCCTGTCATTTTCCATGGGGCTCATTTTAGGGAAAGTGCTTCTGCTGGGAAAGGCTGCCGGCTTGCAGTCGGGCTGTTCATGCCTGGAAGTGGGAGCAGTAGACAGTAGATAAAGGTGGCAGTTTCTGTCTGCTGGGTGTCTGAGGAATTAATTAAGAATGGTCCCTGCTTCACAGAATCTTAGAGATGAAGCAGCGGTAGCTGAAGCTCTCCATAGTCTGTGTGGGATATGACTCAAGCAGCTCCTAGGGGACACCGGGGGGGGGAAGGGGTTTAAAAAAAAACACTAAAAAAAAACCCAGTAAAACCCAGAAAATATTGAAAAAGAAACTAGTTTAGAAAATATAGGCTGCCTAAATCAGGAGTTCAAAAACATTTGCATTTTCACTAGTACTTTCAGAATATGGCTTGTGACCCACTTATGCTGCCATATACAACTCCTTTGGCAATTAATAGTATTTTCTTAAAAGAGAAAGCAATAAAGAGAAAAAAAAAAAGGAACAAAGGTATTTTTAGCTATATTAATGCAGTTTAGCAGCTGGAGAAAAAGGCTGGATCAACAATTACGAGCAGCCAGACATTTCAAAGCAACTGTGATCCTAATTTGTTGTTGTTTGTTTTATTAAAAGTATCTCTGTCACATTATAAACTCCTTGGGTTACAGAGTATTACTTACTATCTTTCACTAGGATGCAGCACACCAGGTCTGACGTGACCAAAACAGCAATTTACTTTCCCATTCTAAACATGTAATAAAAATTCATCAGTTAGGTCTATTGCATGTCTGCTTTAGTATAATTCTTCTCCTGTTGTTGGTTGTGTCTTGTTGCTGACTGGACAGAGTCTGGCATGTTATTCTTAATGTATGCAGTTTTTTCAAAATGAAAAGGGAATTTGTTTGTAACTAAAACTTTATGGTTTAGATTTTATTTATTTTCACCTTTTAAAACATACACTCATGGGATTTAACCCTAGTCTTAATTTAATTTTAGGTTCTTGGATTGTGACAGTTTTAGTTTTAAGATTTCTCTGTCCTTTTACATATTGATCCCTTTCCTTTGCCAAGAATCTTGACTTCTTGACTTTTTCAATGAGCCTACTTATTTTTTTTTTAACACACGGTCTACCCTTTTTAATAATAACTCTCCATCAGTTTTATAACCCCATATTTTTTTAGGGAAGAGAGGATGTATCTCTCATTTTAAGTTGTTTAGGTTTGGGGTTTTTTTTTTTCTCTTTCAGCTCAAGCATTAGCCTTTTATGAGTGCAGTTTTTTGTCTGTATGCTAACAAAAGGCAAAGATCACAGGAGAGATGGGCCTCCTGTTTTTTCGTCTGTTGCCAAAGAGGCAATTGTGAGGAAGGTTTTGCTCAGCCTTCTCTGCATCGGGACAGGTCAGGCTCCCTGCAGCTGGAATTGAACAACCAAATTGTGGCACGCTCTGCTGAATATGCTTGAGCAGGGGATTAGAGGAGTAGGTAGCTGCAGTGTTATTGACTCCACCTTGGATAAATCCCCATTCAATAAATAGAGTAAGAAGTGAGGTCTCTTAAAGGATGTTCTGGAGAAAGTATTTCTTGTAATTTATGACCAGTTTGTGGTTTTATGGTTTTGAATTTCCTTGAGAACCTCTGTGGATAAACAGACTAATTTTGAATATCAACATCTTAACCTAATAATTTAGGAATTTCAAACAGGTTTCTCAAAGAAAAATCATGATTTCATGATCAAGTTGTTAAATGGGAAATAAAGAAATTGCTGATTCTGAACTACTTGTGTTCTGAAAATTTTTTAAAAAAATCACCATATTCTTAAATATTTAAGTTAATATTTGAAAATAACTATTATGTGCCTGTATGGAAATGTTACCTGTATTTCATGTTTTGAAAATACCATGTTGATGATTCCAGTTAATATAACACTTAAATTGCTTTAGGTAAAGCTCTAAGTCCTGCCTTTTCTGCAATTAAGAATGTATATGATTAAACCAATATTTCTGTATCATAACCCTGAACAAGTAACAAGGAAGGATTCAGATGATTGATTTGCCAATTATGCATGCTTCTCTGAAGCTTTTCATTGCAGTGACCAGCACACTGAGGATTTTAAACATATTTATCAGATTGACAATTTAAACTAATTTGCCATAGCCTTAGCAATTTAATTTTGTAAGCATAATATTCACAACTCTTAATCATACGTGGTATATGATGACAGTCTGTGGCTCTACATCCAGTAAGCTTGATGATTTACCAGTTGCTGAGGTGATTTCTTCTAGGTCCTTGCAGAAGCATAGATAAGGGAGCCCATGGACTTCTCACATGCCCCCTACTAAAGGTCTGCTGGGCTGCACAGTGGATCAGCACAAATGCATCTTCATTCTGTGTCTGACATACCTATGCTTGGTTTTGTGTTTGCTTTCAAATTCATGGTAAAAAGAGAAAAGTTGTTTGTTTCTTTTTTTCTTCTTCTTCTTTTTTTTTTTGTTTTGTTTTTATTGAAACTTTTGTTGTTTTTCTTACTTTTTGGAGTTTCAGTTCTAGGGGTGCTTTTGATGAAAGGTGTAATACTTATTCGTGAGAGCAGAGGAGGATTTCTGGTATGTTATGGAGCACAAAGGTTATTGGATTCCTTGATTGCACATGAATTTCTTAAATTTATAGGTCAATACTGAAGGAATGCCTCCAGTAGCTACGTTAAACTCCAGGAAGATTACAGTATTTAATTCATTGTTCTTTAGGGAATGTTTTGTTTGGAGCCATCTTAGACTTCTACTGCTGAGCTTCACAGCCTTCAGTGTTTTAAAGACTAAACATTTTTCATTTGTTTCACAATCAACAATATTTTGGCATTGGGGATTAAAATCTCTCACAATTCTTTTTTTTTTTTTTCTTTTTTTTTTTTTCTTTCATTAAAGGCTTAGGCTGTCAGGAGACATTGGTTCAATAAGCGCAAGTGCTGGATACTGCACTTGGGTCACAACAACCACAGGCAATATTACAGGCACGGGAAAGAGTGTCTGGAAAGCTGCCTGGCAGGAAAGGACCCGATTGACAGCCAGCTGAACATGAGCCAGCACTGTGCCCAGGTGGACAAGAAGGCCGACGGCTTCTTTGACTTTTATCAGCAATAGTGTGTCCAGCAGGACTAGGGAAGTGATTGTCTTCCCATAGTCAGCACTGGTGAGGCTGCACCTTGAATACTGTGTTCAGTTTTGGGCCCCTCACTCCAAGAAAGGACACTGAGGTGCTGGAGTGTGTCCAAAGAAGGGCAATGAAGCTGGTGAAGGGTCTAGAGCATAAATCTTAGGAGGAGCATCTTAGGGAACTGAAGTTATTTAGCCTGAAGTAAAGGAGGCTGAGGGGAGACTTTATTGCTCTCTACCACTACCTGAAAGGACCTTGTAGCAAGGTGTGGGTTGGTCTCTTCTCCCAGGTAACAAGGGGTAGATCAAGAGGAAAATGCCTCAAGTTGTACCAGAGGAGGTTTAGATTGGACATTAGGAATAATTTCATCATAGAAAGGGTTGTTAAGCACTGAAACAGGCTGCCCAAAGAAGTGTTTGAGTCACTGTCCCGGAGGTATTTAAAAGATGTTTAGATGTGCTGCTGAGCGATGTGCTTTAGTGGTGGATTTGGCAGTGCTGGGTTAACAGTTGGACACAATGATCTTATAAAGACCTGTTCCAACTGAAACTATTCTATGATTCTATGAAAGTCACAAGATTGCAAATTGAAATAAGTATGTGCCAACATGTATGCATTTCTCTCTTCCTCTTAAATTATATGGGGTTTGTTATCTTTTATTTAGATTGTATAGTTACAAATTACTTTCGGTAGTTGTAGAATTAAGAAGTGCTCTGGCCCCGCTCCACCCAGGCTCTTGAATGGGGAACAGCAAATAATTGAGTGGCTACTTGAGTCACTGCTTGAGCTCTGTTTCCCTTTTGGGCACAGGAGGTATATATTATTCCACTTCATTCTTCCTCTTCACTTGTATCTGTGGGTATGAGGAGCAGGATTCCACCGTCAGGTCCCTCCCTGGCTGTGGCAGTGTGCTGGAGCACAGGGAAAGCAATATGAGAGCCCTGTTACTCTTGCACAGGTGACTTTCTGCGGCTAATGATGAAACGCCAGGAGCTAAGGTTATATACATTTTTCCATCTGAATGCACATTTCATCAATTCAGGCATATTTCAGTTCAATACATGTATCTAGAAAAACAGTAGGTACACAAGAAACCAGACAAGAATGCTTTGTGCATTGTAAAGTGCAAACATATATTCAAGGGCAAAGACCTTCCCACCTGAGCTTCTGATTTCAATTTCAGCATTGAATGTTGTCATGCTAACTCTATAGCACCATGTTCTGCAAATAGGGGAAGAAGAGAGTACTGGGACTTTGCTTTGTGATTACTGTCCATCAATATATAAGCATTTCATTTTTTAATATGCTCTCTTGTTAAAGTGGAAAGCGTACAATTCAAACATAGCGAACCACTTCAGTGTGGCTTGAAATTTATATGTAAGTTAACAGCATCTTTTCTTCTTGGCTTCCAAAAAGAATTATTTTTTTTTTTCCAAGAGGAAAAAATTAAAATAAACAAAACAAGAGAAAACCCCTTAAAGTCTTATAAAACATCCTTGAGGCATTTTCATCTTAGTAAACAGTCTGCTATATGAAGTTAATTAGAATGATACTTCATTTGTTAGTCTGCTCTATGCTACTACTTATTAGTATCTAATAGCCAGTATTTGAAATCCCTCTCCATCTGAAGCACAAAATTTAAAGCTTTTATACCGTTTGTTTGCTGTGTTCCATGTATGTTTTGAGCAGCAAATCAAATTGTTTATTAGTGTAGTGTTCATGTTCTCTTTGTTTCATCACAGTCATTTGATGATTTAACCAACAGAGTACACTAGAATTGCCTGGAACTGAAGTTTTGGGGATCTAAACCCTCTTTTCTGCCTCCACCCTCAATCCTGAAGATGTGGGAAACCCCAGGCAATCTAGAAGTAATGATTTGAGGCTTGCAGCAACTTTCACGCAAAACTTTTATTTAGGAATTGGAAAATCTTTCCAGATTGGTATGTCTTTTTCATGTTCTTTTATGAAAAGCATGTGTGTTTACACAATTCTGTCTGTATAAATATTATGCAGATGGTAGCTTTTCACAAGTAAGCTGTATCAGGCCATTCAAATTTGTTTATTATTTTGCATCTGGATTTGTCTTGGTGCAACTCTGAGCCACTTCCTAGTTATTAAGTTCTTGAAGCTTTTTAGATTATAGAGTTCAGATGCAGGAACTCTATACTCAGCTGCCTATCTCAAGTATGAGCTTTTTAAGAATGAGTTAATTGGCTGATGAGCAGGTCTAATCTTTCAGATGTGTTTTGATGATGCTGACATCCTCATGCAGTAAGGAATCGTAGTTAGTTTTAAATTAAGCATCTCTGTTTTCTCAGCATCCCCCGTTTATATTCTTAGAATGTGTTGCTTGCAGTGTTGTATATAGTCTGCTATAGCTCTCTCAGCAGTTGTAATTGCTACTAGTGATGAAAATTGATTTGTGCAATCAGAAAACCATTATCTGCATTCTGACTGATAATGCTGTAGTTGCCAACATTTTAAAATTCTTCTGATGGCTGTTTTTTCAGAATACTTAGGGTTCATGCAGTCACCAGGATTCCAGCTGCTTTATGCTGAATTTTATGTGAGCGTTAAAAGAAAAGGAAAAAACTATTAATGACTTTTGCAATATATCTTTTTTTTTCATAGAGTTTTTAAAGATTAAATGATTTAATGTTTTGTCAAAATCCTCTGCCAGATACACTAGATCAGGCATAGAGCAGTATCCCGTGTTTACCACAGCATGCAGAGTTTGTAACAGGTTTTCTGTTCTTAATCAGCTGCATTGATAAATCAAACAGTTTGTTATTAGGAAATGTCAAGCTAGTAGCTAACAGATATGGTTATTTATCAGACTGCATGGGTAGTCTAGTAAGCCCTGTTTTCCCTCCAAATGGACTACTACCGTCTCTTTGAAGGAGTCTGTTAGGACTCCTGTGTTCCTCTGTTGGCTTCAGGACTCCCTCAAGGTTTCTTTTTCTTAATCCAATGCAGAATTTGTAATTTATATTTTTCCCCTCCATTTCATGTTTTGTTTCCCTCTTTTCTTTTTCTTCTCCTCCCCCTCCCCCCAGGTCTCCTCTGAATTGTTTTGAACATTTCTAGGTTTCCTATCTCTTCTTTTCACATCCCCTTTTCTATTTCTTCTGAAGGAGCTAAATTCAAGCTGCTACTCATTCTATTTGGGTACTTTCTGCCTTGTGGAAACTATGAGCAGAGGCAATGGGGAACAGCAGGAAGAAAGGTAATAGCATCAACTAGGAGCAAAGCCTTAAGAAATGTGCTTGGTATTTTTAGGGAAAAGTTTTGTGTATGGTTTTGCTTGTTTTGTTTTCTTGTTTCTGTACTGTCTCACATTTTCCTGTCATTCCTTCAAATAAATACACACTGCTTATATTTTGCTGGGCCATGCAGTTCCAGTACTTCTGGATAAATGTTGGTTTTTCCCATCCCACCATTCTTTCATTGTAGGGAGATGGAAGAGATTCAGTTTCTATTACTCCTTGCGCACATTTATCTTTTCACAAGAAACCTTTTAGTAGAAAAGCATCAGCAAAAGTTCAAAGCTAATTACTTGTATGCTCAGAAAAGCCAGAATTAAAGTTGTCAGTGCTCGTTCCTTGATGGATAAACACAGTGGTGCAAATCAGGAGAGATGACTCATTTTCTCCCTGTCTGCTTGCCTGCATTTCCAGCTGAGCTAGAACCTCAACTTGGAGTTTGTAAGACATGCATGACATAGTGTAGATTTGACCCAACAAAAGGTTTGAGCTCACTTTCCTTTCCTTCCCTTCCCCCACCTCCATTCTGTGAAGATGCCATCGTCAGAATGTGTGCCTGAGCTGGACATGGAGAACACAGAGCAGCAGGGTGCTGTTCTTAAAGCTTGTGCTTAAATGTAGGATCTGCTAATCCAAGACCATGAAGGGTTGGTTTGCAAATACTTTGTTTGCCAAACATTTGAGATTGAACTTCTTAACTTTATTCTTTAATTTCCTTAGTATAATTTCTATGCTTGTTATCACTGGGAAGTGCAGTTTTCTGCACTGCAACAGCTGAGAACTGCGACTTGTGTATGAGTTAATGTGCAGTTGGGGTGACACTCTACACACAGGTCTTGCAAGAGTGTGTTGTGGCATTTGTACCCATCCTGTTACTTTTTTGTGGTGCCTGAAGTTCCCTGAGATCTGGAGATAGGTTTGCTTTGTGATAACTCTTTAGATACCCAGATGTTAGTGGTTATTTCTGTTTCATAGGTAATCACAACATGCCTTGCTGTTTACAAGGTATTTACCTGTAGTCTCATTTTCCTTTTGTGCTCATGCAGTTTCTTCCCTTTTTTTTTGGTACTTGATTTTTCCCTTGTATTTAAACTTCTATTTTAATGAGGAAGGGAGAAATTAGTGTCTTCCCACGTGAGATTTTCTAAATTACTACTACAGAATTGGACTCGCGTTGTTTTACATTTAGAGCAACATCTGGGAAGGGAACCTTTTAGTTGCAGGGGTTTGTACTTATTCTGGGCTTCTCTCATACAGAGCTTTCCAGCTATTGAAATGTCCAGCCATATCTATCTACCTGTGTGATTGTAGATATGAAATATAGTCAACTAACACCTTAGACTAATGAGATGTCACCATCTGCTCTTCTGTTTGTGACATGGGAGAAAAAGCAGTCCCATATTTTCAAAAATGGGTTATTTCATTTTCACTGTGCATTGTCCTCCTGCTTTGTGGAAAATACTTAACTGCTTACAAGACAATGCTACTTATTATGCAAGGCAAACAGTTACTACTGATAGAAAGGTAGGTTAAGGATTTGTCAGTAAGGAGAAAAATCTTGATTAAAAGCTCGAAGAGCATTTCTAATCCTCCTTGTTACTTGATTTTTCTATGTGTAGTTATATGGATAGCAATATACTAGGTTTTGTGAAGTACACCATTAATGTATGATCTTTAGGTTATTGTTTATGAGGTACAATAATTCAGTATATTATATAAAAAAAGATCAGTTCTTCAGATGGTTGTTCATAAGGATGATTTGGTTTAAAAAAATCGGTCAGCAGCATGTAATAGGATTAGGTTTGGTTTATACAAGTGTATCACTCTCCTCTGTTCATTCTTGTTGGACAGTCTGCCAAAGCTTTGAAATTTTAAGCAAGAGAAATTGTGGGTGGACAAGGGAAGGTGATTGATTAATTACAGTCACAGTCAACTTAGGTTTACACAATTTACATGAGTGGCTGTTAGAGCTGAAAGCTCATAAAGATCATTAGGCTTCATTTTAAATGGCAATCTCAAACAGTCCATTTTCTTTGATAATTCATGTGCTGTTAAAAATGCCAAAAGTTATTAGCATTTTTTATTTTCCATCACATAGCATTCTAGTAGATCACATACCTACAAAAGTCATGCGTAGGGTAATTATCACCGTTCAAGGTATTTACAGACTTAGGAGATACATAGAGTTTATGAAATTCTTCCTTCCCAGGCACTTGCATGGCAAGTGAATAATACAAAAGATAAACCGCTTTTTTGGTTAGTATTATAGTATTCTGATTTAGTTTTTAAAGTCGCTCATGTGCTGTAGAACTCTCAAGTTCACTGATACTATTTTTCTGATACATGTTTAAGACTTGCCACCATTTCTGTGATGCTATTACCTCTAGAACGTTTAACTGGAATGAAGTTTAGTTTACCTTGATGAGAAGTGCAAATGGAATAATTATCCCTGAGCTGATTTAACCAGTGAGGTATTAGGCAGGGATCATGGTCTGAGCACATGTTGAGAGAGAGAGTGGTGGGAAGTGGGTTTTTCTCAGATGAGAGGCTGTAGGTGAAGGCATCTTTCCTAGAGTGTAATCTGTCATGCTTGGGTTAGGAGATGCTTTATACTCATAGATCTTAGGTTTTTGTTTTCTTTGCAATAGCAAAGAAAACTGAATAGATTGAATGGATTGAATGATTACATGAATAGCACAGATCTGTAGATGCTGTTTAGTCTCCGTTGGATCTTATTTTGAGAGCTATTGTCTGCTTCTGTACAGCACTAGAAAACTGTTCTTGGGGTATGGAATAGCAATTCTTGTGCTCTGTTACAGCTATAACGAAGATAGTATGTATAAGATAAGAATTGTTTACTCCGCGCTTTCAAAGAAGAGGTGCTGGTGAAGACAGTACTAAGTGACTCATTTAGCTTTGCTCTCAATTATTTTCTGACTGAGGATAATATCTTTCTAGGTGTAAACAAATAAGTTTTGAGTTCTTTCCAAGTTAATCCTTTCTGCTCTGAGGTATGAACATTTTATTAAATCCCTTTGTTTTGGAGTTTTGGTTAGGCCATCAATCGTGTAATCATCAAATCTGTTTTGGATAAATATTCAATACTAAGTTCTGAGCTCAAGTCTGCTCTTCCTCTTTATGGTAAAATATGAGCATGTTAACTATCCATTTGTAGTATCTGAAAATGGTTCCTCACGTGCCATCTTAAAACGTTATTTTGTATCATTATGCTTTAAGGAACACTTTAATTTACTTGCTAGGTTTTCAGTAACACTAAATACTTTTATTGTTACTTCTGATGATATAACTAACAGTTGCCAAATATAACTAACAGTTGCCAAACATAAACTTTATGTAATGATTCTAGCTATATCTTGGACCCACAGAGATGATTAGGAGCTTGCCTATTGCAATTATGCAGATATTTCATTGTACCACCTCTTCACAGCATTCCTTCCTGAACAGCACAGCTTTGTAGAGTGGTGAAATTCCTGTTTATTATTGGTATACGCAGAAGTAAAAAGCAGCATGAAGAAGGATGCTGTGGCATTAAAGAGGTGAAAGAAGTATTGGAAAATAACTTCACTGAGTTAAGAAAAAAAAAAAAAGCACCTTGTTGAACATTCTGGCACTCATGCGTCCTCCCTTAAATTCCATCACGACTTCATTAAAAACAAAATCTTTCAGGGATGATGTGAAGGGCTCTATAAGGGCACCTTGGTGCCATGATAACAAGCATCATAAAAGTTAGGCAAAATTCAAGTTGCTTGTATAAGTAAAAGAAAATGTTATAGATGGATTGCAGGGAACCAACACTAAAAAGTAATTTTTTTTCTTCTGTCTCTCTGCCTGTAAGCCATTGCCAACCTCACAGACCTTGGAGAGGCTAAATATTATATCTCAGCAGAACTATTCACAAAGGAATTAGGAAAAAGAACAGCAAAAGTATGAGAACATCTAACCAAAATTCAGAGGCTTCACATGGTTCAGGAATTAAGACTTTACAGTTTGAGACTAGTTCTCTTGACTGTGAGTAGATCGAGATGTATGTCAGTTGACCTGGTATACTTCTTGGTGACTTCTGTGGAGTGTCACTATTCATTTCTGCCTTTTGAAATCATACACAAGAACAGAAGAAAGAAACCTTTCCTTCTGAGCAAGAGAAGGAGCAGGTAGAAGTTGAAATTTATTTATTTATTTATTTATTAAATCATCCCCCCCCCCCCCCAGTAGCTGGAGCAGGAAGAAAAGGAATGCCCATCCTCCCTCTTCATTGCTAATTTTTAAATGTCCTTGTGCAGATTTCAGAGATAAGAAGCCTAATCTAGAAGGGATTTACTATAAAAGGGGCTTGATTTGGAGCAATGAAGGTTTACATTCAAGAGCTTTTGGACTGATGGTACCTCAACAACATGTCAGTAGATTGTCCATTTGATGTATGCTTTGTTTCTTCTTTCTGTGTTTGAAATTTTGTTTTAACCCCACAAGAAACATACTATCTTTTCATTTCTGTTTCTCCCTCCATGACCCCTTATGGACTCATTGTGTTTTATGGAATCCTCTTTTCTTTTTCTCCTTTTGTTTATTCAAATATGAATGGTTCTCTGACAGAAGGTGTCTGAAAGTGATCCTTTTTACCTGTTCTGACCTCTCTGTTTTCAAACACGAAATTATTTCATATTCTTTGAAATGTTGCTTTCATGTCTTAATTGTGAAGGAAAGGAAGGTACTCTCCTTAAAGAGGTTGTGGTCTGATGTTATACTACATCTCAGAGCCATGGTTCTGCAAGTTAAGCAGTTATGACATTTTCTTTAAGAATGTCAACTCAATGCTCAATTGTGGTCAGCAAATGGGTGATTAGAAAAGAAATACAGAAGAAAACAGAAGATGCTTCTGTGACACTATTAACAAAAGTCTTGCTTACAGGGAGAGTACTGCTGATGCGAAGTATATTACCCAATGAGAGGTTTTTGAGACTTAGATGGACAAAGCCTCAGCTGACCTAATTGAGTGTTGATAATAGTACCACCCCTTTGGGAAACTGGCCCAGGGATCTCCAGATATCTCTTTCATTTCCACCTACCTTTCCATCTTTTCCCTAAGAAGCATACTCAATTTTGGTTCCTTCCTCCAATCATTCTACTTCTAGAGTTAGATCTTGGAGTTTTCAGCTGGTAGGAGGTGAGCAGCTAGCTGAGAGTAGCTAAATCTGGCAGTGAAAAAAATGACTGTGCCACCTGCTTGTTCCTCCAGAACTCATGTCTTAGCACTACGCTGTTAGATATTTCTTTCTTTAAATAGTTGCATTTTGCCCAGTGAAATTACACAAAACTTACATAAAGATCCTAGGTGACAGATGTAAAGCAAAGAAACAGCTAAAATTAGAAGAGGTAAAAATAGAGCTTGGGAAGCTATCAGGATGATCTTATCAGCAACAAATTTATGCTGAATTCCGCCAGTTAGGTCTGCTCTGTTTATTAGGTCAGACTGGAGCTCAGACAGAATTCATAGAAAACAAAAAGTGGTCATGCTGAAAAACATGCATTTTAAATTTAGTGAAGTCTGTCAAAAATTCACTTCAAAATTGATTGGTATGGCCTGGATGTTTGGATTTGGTCTTTGGCAGAAGGAAGGTCCACTGTTTTGAGCCTCAAGAGAGGAAGACAGATTATTTATGAACTTTGAAGATAATTTACTTAGAAGCGTATCAGAAATGTGCAACTGAATAATTGGTGAAAGGACTTTTGATGTCATAGTGTCACATCAGAAAGGGGAATTTTCTAGTAAGTGTGTTTGTGAGGGAATTTCATCCAGCTCTCTCTGTTGCTGGTGAATGCAGCATTTATCTATACCATAGCAGAAAAGACAGGTTCCTGTATTTACTCTTTTATGCAGTTGCTATGGGGACACAGGTCAGGAATAAGCTTGGGATCATACTCTGCAGCATGCTGGCTTCTTCGTGCAAACTTCTTTGTTCAAAAAAACGCTGGATAACTGTTGCTGTTCTGAGAGCGATCTGCTTTGATTGCCATGTGTCAAGCTTCAGGGTCAGGACCATCAGCCAAACCTATAAGAGACACTCTGTTATACCCTCTCCCTCCCCAAAGGGGAAGGGAAAGGGAATAAAGGGAGAGAGACTTGGCAATTAGGAAAGGAAACTAGAACACCTTTAATGAAAATAATAATAATGAAATATATACAAATACATACAAAACCATTATTGAACTCAATGCTTCCGTGATGATAATTATGTCACTGTCACCACTGGTGCTGTGGAGGAGGTACCGGGAACATCCCAGGCTGTACTCAGCGATGGATGGGAACTGTGTTCAGGAGCTGGATTCTGGTACTGGGTTCAGGAACACACTGATCAGGATCGAAGGCAGAATGGACAGAGTCCTCCTAAGATGTTGGCCGTTGAAGAGAAGAGAAGAGCTTGACCCTTATGATCCCTCAGCTTTATACCAAGTATGATGTGTATGGGATGGAATCCCTCACTGGTCAGTTTGGGGTCACCTGTCCTGTCCACTCCTCCCTGCAGGTGCAGCCTTTCACTTTCTGCACCCCCCAGTGTGGTACATCCAGCAGTGGCCGTGGTCTGCACGCAAATTCTTGGTAGCAACTCTAAACACGGGCTGTTATCACTGCCAGCAGCAGACACTGCCTGGCAAAACAGGCTGCTAACTTCAGACAGTGCAGTTAGAAGAATTGAGTTGAAAAGTAAAATCACTGAGCAGAACTATTCTCACTCAAACACTGTTCTCACTCAAACCAGGACACCATGGGATGAAAACACTTTATGGGTAGTCAGTGAGGTGTCATTGTAATGTCTCCATTCTCATATTTGGTAGTGCAGGTAATAACACAAACATACAGAAAACATCTAGATGTAGATAAAGACTTGAGAAATTTGTGCAGTTATTATTAGTGACTTCTGATCTACCAAATAAAAGACCAATTCTGTTAATTAGCTCTGCTTAAAAAGGAGTTGATATACATATTATTACAAATCCATGAGAATATTTTTCCAGGTGCTAAAGAAGATCAGCTTTATTGTCTTTTCTGATAGACATTTGGAAGACAATTACCTGTATAATTCACTAGGCATTTCATGACAAATCCAGTCTTTGGTTGAAATAGTTTTCAGATTTTTATAAAATCATATTTTTACAGATTGCTAATTGGATTTGATTGTCAGACACTGAGTTGAATTAAACTCACAGAAGGCTTCTTGGTAGAAACATAAAAGAGTGTTAAAAAGATTAATACAGCCTGCTTATGTAAAATGTGGTTGGTTGGTGTTTTTTTGCTTTTTTTTTTTTTTTTTTGGTGTGTGTGTGTTTTTGTTGGTTTTGTTTGTTTGTTTGTTTGTTTTGTGTTTTTGTTTTTTTTTTTTCCTATGTCACTGAGAGCATTCACAGTACCGTCAAAATATTTCTGATTTCTGGAAGGATATCCCTTTTTTGACTGCCTCTTTTAAAAGATGGTTAAAAGAATATTAGTATGTACAAATGATTGTGTAATCCAGGGCTCTGATCTGTCTCAACAAGCAGCAATTGATTTAGTGCAAGTATCAGGTTGTGATGGTCTGAGACCTTTATTCTTCTAGAGGCTTTCCTTATGTTAAAATCTGTGAAAATAAGGATGGATTTCTGTGTTAAAAGATGGGGTTTCTGCTTCCTGCTTTTAACTTTTGATGTTAGCAAGAGAAATCAGAAAAATTTTGTTCACATCTGGTTTCTGGTAGAACAGAGGTAACATCTGATTCAGTAGCCCATTGTTCCTATATGGTTAATGCTGAGTGAACTCTTCTTCCAACTGTGTATGGTATACAAGTTTTGGAAGCAGGTCTGTAAAACCCTCTGGAGAAATGGAGTGCAGCAAAGTGACTTTGCAAGAAGCCAGGGAGAGCTTGTGGCTCGGGTAGAAGGGAAATAACACCAGTCTGAACAGGGTTATCTGTGGGCCTGTGGGAGCACTTCTAATGAACAGGTAGAAATTAGGACAGAGATCTGCTTAGTCCTTGTTGCTGTTATCTGATATTATCTCTTGCTTAGTAACTCTCAGAGAAAGGCAAAGTACAGTGTAAGCTCTATATCTAGCTTGGCTTGTTGTGTAATGGGTTTCAGTTCCTTCTGTAATCCAGTACAGTGACTCCTGCAGACCATACTGTTGCTATTCCATTTAAGTGTGAAGTTATAACTTTTAACCATAATAAATGACCAGTTCTCATAAACATGTTTTCACTGTCTGTGAGCAGTGCTGTTGAAGTCTTTTGGTTTCAACCATTTTGTGTGTCTTCTGGTTATGGGCTGAGCAGCAAGGTGGAAGAGGGTAGTCTTTCCTGAACAGGCAGTGGCAGCAAGATTTTTCCTGGTTGCTAAAGTCCGAAGGTATTCCAAAGAAGGAGAGTATTTTGTAATTATATGTGTTATTGAGCAAAGTTGCTTTGGCCACGGTGAAAGTTCTGTGTTGTAAATAGAACCGCCCTGCAATTTTACAATTTTTGTAATGTCAAAACAAACTGCAGATGCTTTCAATGTGGAATATGCTTTATACTATATCCAGAATATGCACAAGAGAATAATTTCAAACACCCAAGTAAGAAATCACAATTTTCAAGTTTGACTTTGATTTTTT
>JANHFX010000507.1:4885-18793 GCA_027560015.1 Chloroceryle amazona | reverse complement strand
TCCAGAATATGCACAAGAGAATAATTTCAAACACCCAAGTAAGAAATCACAATTTTCAAGTTTGACTTTGATTTTTTGTTTGTTTGATCTGCTGTTTTTTTGGTGATTTTGAGTTGGACTTATACATTGTCCCTCTGCATACTGGTCTCTAAAATTACCTGTAGTAGTAAGATGCCTAGCATCTTTGAAGTTGTCTTTATATAATACCATCCTTAGAGAGGCATGTTTAGCTGAAGCGCGTTTCAGATATTTGGATCACAAACTTAACAGTAAAGCAATATAGTGTTACAAAAAAAAAAAAGCTACTTGCCCTGATTTGTGTTTCATTATCAAACAAAATCATACAGCATCTTTTCAGTACATTTTATTCTCTGGGTCTTGATTATTGTCAGCTTGAAACATCAAACAGATCTATAACTGCTCAAGTTATTCATCCATGACCCTCACCATTCAATGGAAATGTTTTCAGTCAGTTTTTGCACGTCAGTGGTTTTAGACAGCTGTATAATGCTGAAACTGTCAGCATAGCCCATCAACCATTACAGCTACAATTTTTCTGTTGTTATAATACATGCATTTTAAGTATGATATTTGTAATCAAAGATAGTGAGCTGCTTCTTGGGAAATCATGACAAAGGCTGTTGATAAATTACAGTCTATGCTGCAGTACCAACAACCATCTAGCTTGTTGAAGGAGCAGGAGATGGCCTCTAATTCTAGTCACACTTGACAAACTGGCCTTAGAACAGCTTTCCCACCGTAAGGAGCTGCTCAAGGAAGTGAGTCTGCCTTTAGTCTAATTGAACACTAGTACACATTGCTGGTGAATGTAAAGCTCATTTAAAATAGTAGTTTTAGTGGACTGCATTTTTAACTGTCATTTAGCTCTGAATTCTGAAATGCTATTCTTATGCATGCTGCCGAGATAGGTTAATAAATTGTTATCCAGTATTTTAGCCTAGATTTTGCAAACCTTTTGACTGTAGTACTGAATGCCTCAGGATCTTCTAATGTGTTTTTTGTCCCAGCAGCCTTTGATCAGGCTTTACTTCTGTTCACATGTGTAAGCAGATAGCAGAGGGAGATACTGAGTGAATTTCTTACTGTGTTTTTGACTTTGGACTGGAGCAGAGAATCGAGACAGTTTTCCCAAACATCAGGATAGTTGCTTGGTTGACATTCCTTCTTCTGTCTTGTCTGAAAGGCTTTGAAAAAAATAAGAATGTGTACATGATGTGATAATGGTAGAAGCATTTCTTTCACCTGATTAATAACTGCAGGCTAGGCCAAATTGCCAATACACTCTGGGTCAGTTGCTCATGACATCATCTTCCCTTTGGGAGGTGTTTCCAAAGGTGTCTCAGAGGCCTTGTTGTTATATACTGGGTATCAGACTTTTAACAGTTTGTCAATTATTTGGCAACAAACCACACTGACTTTCAAATATGTGTAGATTACAGTTAAAAATG
This sequence comes from Chloroceryle amazona, assembly GCA_027560015.1. NCBI lineage: Eukaryota > Metazoa > Chordata > Aves > Coraciiformes > Cerylidae > Chloroceryle > Chloroceryle amazona. The sequence goes on along the minus strand of JANHFX010000507.1, from coordinate 17,324 downwards.
CAGGTATGGATTAGAGTAGCTTCTGGAAAATAACAAATGTTCTTGTAAATGTATTGCAAGAAAGTATTTCCAAGTATAATATTGTATAGCCTTATTAACTCTTGATGAATCAATTGCCAACGTTTTTGTGGCACTGTCCCCTGACGGATGACAGTAGAGTTTGCATATCACAGTGTCAGTCCAGCAAAATGGAAAAGAAAAAAAAATGGTACTCAACCTCCATAATAGAGTCTCATTTGCAGAGTTAAATTAGAAAGATATAGAAAATGCTGCTGCAAGTCTTGAAGCATATGGTCTGGAGGCTCAGAATACAGAGGGGCAGCATCCATAGTGCATTTGAAGGAGAGGATACAGGATGGTGAGATATATCTGCTCCTTGACTGTTCTGCCTGAAATGTTCTGAACTCTGCCTTTGGAAGATGGTTCTTTGAAGTTCTTCAGAGAAGTCATGCCATTTGAAATTGTGGTACTTTCTCATTGTGTAGCATCCTTGTGAGTCATCTTCTAGGAATGCTTTTTAAAAGGCAGTGGGACATATTGCATAGGAATATTCTTCATAGTGATCAGGCAATATCTACTAGTTAGAGCAACAACTGGATTTTGTTTTTCTTTTTGGCCATTGCATATCAATTTTGTAAGTTTATTTAGCTGTTGGTTACATCTCTTTTGTAGCTTTGAAAGTTATTTAAAATGAAAAATGCTGCTGTTGGAGCTATGGTCCTGACTTTATGAAAGCTCTTTAAATGCATTTTTAAAAAGAAATCCTGAATATAGTTTTCCAATGTTTTGTATATGTGGTGATAGACTATTTTTACAGAAGTCAATAGTAAATATTACTTTGGACAGTAGCAGGATGGGGTTTTTTTTGAATCGAAAGCCTTCCTGTATTGCACATTCATCTTGTACAAAAAATACTTCAGAGTAGCTTACTACTAATTATGACTTCCCTTCTACCTCGACTTCAGCAAAACTTTTAACACTGTCTTCCATGGCGTCTTTACAGCTAAGCTTAGGAAGTGCAGATTGGATCATTGGGCTATGAGATGGATTGGGAACTGACTGAAGGAAAGAGTTCAGAGTTGTGGTCAATGGGTCAGAGTTCTAGTTGGAGACCTGTGGCTAGTGGCGTACCCCACGGGTCAGTGCAGGGTCCAGCCCTATTCAGTATATTCATCAATGAACCGGCAAAAAGGATAGAATGTACTCTCAGCAAGTTTGTAAATGCTACAAAACCAGGAGGAGCAGCTGGCACTCCAGAAGGCTGTGCTGCCATCCAGCATGACCTAGACAGGCTGGAGAGCTGGGCACAGAGAAATGCAATGAAATTCAATAAGGGCAAGTGTGAAGGGCTGCATCTGGGGAGGAACAACCCCATATATCAGTACAGGTTGGTGGCTGATCTGTTGGAGAGCAGCTCTGAGGAAGAGGACCTGGGAGTCCTAGTGAACAACAGGATGACCATGAGCCAACAGTTCCTGGGATGCATTAGGAAGAGTGTGGCCAGCAGGTTGAGAGACACTCTTCTGCCCTGCTACTCTGTGTTGGTGGGGCCTCACCTAGAGTACATGTCCACTTCTGGGCTTCCTGGTTCAATAATGACAAGGAACTACTGGAGAGGGTCCAGAGCAGGATCACTAAGATGATTAAGGGCCTGGAGCACCTACCATATGAGGAAAGGCTGAAAAAACTGGCTCTGTTTAGCTTTGAGAAGAGAAGGCTGAAGTGGGATCTTATCTTTATAAATATCTAAAGTCTCTAGAAGATGGGACCAGGCTCTTCTCAGTGGTGTCCAGTGAGAGGATTAGGGGCAATGGCCATAAACTGGAAAACAGAAGATTCAGCCTCAATATGAGGCAATACTTCTCCATTGTGAGGGTAATGGAGCACTGGAACAGGCTGCCCAGAGAGGTGGTGGAATCTGTCTCCTGAGACTTGCAAAAGCTGCCTGGACTTGCTCCTGTGTGATCTACTCTAGGCGATCCTGATCTGGCAGGGGGGTTGGACTGGATGATCTTTTGAGGTCCCTTCTAACTCCTACTGTTCTGTGATTCTGTGATAATGCAGTTGTCACTGGACAAAAAGGTTGAAAATGGTCTTAAAAAGTAATGAAAATAATTCATAGCAATGATGTCTGTTTCCATGGTCAGTTGGTTAGAGAGGCTATCAAAAATTTTATCAGTAAATTGCATTTAAAGGAATCATGATGAGATACATTGGTTTGGCTTCTGTGATCACGTCATTAAGAGCTAAAACTAGGAGCAAGTTGTTTGCATATCTTTTACATTAATATATTTTAATATAATAATGATACATTTAAATGTTAATTGTGTTTTTTATTATTTTATGCTTTCTCTGGAAGCTTAAGTTAGAATATTTTGCTGAGGATACTTTCAAGTCTGTTAGGTTCCTCATGAATGTGTTTTGCTCTTGGGCTCAGGATTTCACCAGTCACCAGAATTTTTTATTTCTTTTTTTCCACATGGATCATTAGGGCCAAGGGTTTGTTTTTGTTTTGGTTTGTAATTAGGACAGCATCCTTTTTCCCTCTACAAATTCCAAGCTTTCACAGGAACTAGGAAAAATCTTCTGAAGGCATTTTAGAGTTGCGGGTTTTGGAGCTCATGATAAATTTATTGTAAAGTTTTGGGAAGTGTTTTAGTATATGGCAGCAGGGTTGTTACGAAGTGGTTGCCTACCCCTTCCATTCCTCTGTTACTTGCATTTTTGATGCTGTTTTGAAGCAATTGAATTGTTGTTTCTAAATAATAAATGGCAAAGATGTCTAAAGGTTGTGGTGTTGTATTTTTCTCTACTTTTTATTTCCAAATTGTTACCATCTTAGGGGAAAATCCTACTGTCTGAACTTAGATAAGGGCAGTTGCTGTGGGAAGAGGTTCAGCAAACCAGATGACACTGAAGAGGGCAAATGAAAAGGAAGTTTAAATATGTCAGTATATAAAATATTGTTGTCTTTTCTCTATTTAAATACCTTGCAAACATTTGTTTATGGAGTGCCACTTCTGCTGTGGTTACTGCTTGTAAATATTCATGCTCTGGATGTGGTATTCACTGTTTGGGTGGCAACAGAGTTTAAATAGACATTATAGCCAGTTACCTCAGATTTTCTGTACTCTATAATTTCAACTACTTGAAATGATACTGAGAGCAGGTGTTTAATCTCTCACTTTCCCTATTATATATAATCAGACGAGAAAAAGGTTTATCCCTAGGGTGTTCTGTTTTTTTTTCTTGTTTGTGGTTGATTTCTTGTTGATGTTGAAAAGCTGAGCACTCTGAAAAGATTCGTTTCATCAGCTGTGACTTCACCTGTTTGAATTCAGCTGCAGTTGAAAAGAATGGAAAGCCATCAAGGCCTACAGAATAGCACTTTGTGGAAATAAAGAGGAAACATAATTGTAAAGCAAGCGACTTGATGCAGATGTATTTAATTGGAGGTGCTGTTGTAGCTTCCAGTCATCCAGATGTTGTCCTGAGTATTTTTTACATATATCCTTATAGCAGCTACATTAATCATAAGTGCACCAAAAGAGTTGCATGCTGGCAACAGTTTTAATTTTCTTTTTCTTCAATGGGTATCATTAAAAACCTACTCTATAGCATATTTTTAGAGTATTGCAACATTATAAATGGAATAATACATCTACTGATACTTGTAGCTACCTCTTAAGTGAGACACAGTAGATTTTCTAGCAGAGGAACTTCTACCTAACACGATCTGAGCAGTGAACTGACTAAATCACATGGTGGCTGACTGAAAATTAAGATTTCTTAAGGTAAAATATCTGGTTTTGAGCCTTAAATCGCAGGCCATTTTAATAGATATGACTTAGAATGCAGCCACAAACATGTGAACAGTAAAAGGGGCCAGGTCTTGTGCATACAATGTGCTCTCAGAGAAAAATGGTTTGAAGCACAGCCTATCCCAGATACTTCAGATGAATTTAGTAAGTTGAATTTATATTTTTCTTTTTCTTTCTGTCTCTCAGTAAAGAGACTGAAATGTGTCCCTGTGTTTGGCGTAAATTTAATGCATTTGCAAGTAGCCCATCATTTGTCAAATTGCCCATTGATTTCTAGGAATATAGCTGTTATCTTTAGACAAGTCAGTTTAAAGATTGGTTGCATCTTTATTTTATGGAACTGGTCTATGTGTTCAGAAAAAGTGTTAAGCTTAACATCTTGTGACAAAGCCATGAGAAATATGGAGAGGGACTTTTTATAAGGGCATGTGGTGGTAGGGCAAGGGGCAGTGGTTTTAAACTAGAGCAGGGTAGATTTAAACATTAGGAAGCTCTTTACTGTGAGGGTGGTGAGACACTAGAATGGGTTGCCAGAGAAGTTGTGGACCCTCCTTCCTGGAGTGTTTAAGATCAGGCTGGATGAGGCTCTGAGAAACCTGATCTAGTGGGAGGTGTCCCTGCCCGTGGAAAGGGGTTTGGAAGTAGATCATCTTTAAGGTCCCTTCCAACTCAAGCCATTCTATGATTCTATGATATGTTTGATCCTAAAGATGCCTCCTACTATTTTTTAAGTAACTGTGAGTAACTACATACTCCACTAATTAGCATTTATAATTAGGATTTATTTTAAAAGCCTATACTTATGCAGGTAATAAGCTAAGAACAACTGAACCTATTCTTCTTTTGAGTGTCATCTAGGCTTCGACTAAAGGTAGGGCACTATAGATAACATTTTTTTCAAATTTTTCAGGCAAAACACCACTACTAGAATATGCACAGAGCAAATGGGGTTAAATTCTAGGCTTCTCTGTGAGCTCTAATGCAGTCAGTGTGGTACCTGCTAAAATACAAGTGCTTTGTCTTGATGAGATTTTAGATGTTGTTCAGATTGGAAAATTGATCATCTATGTGTAATATCTGATTGCTGTGTGCCCATTTTAGCACTTTAAAATATCTTTGAGATCCTGAAATGCTGCAAGAAACTACTCTTTTAACAACCTAACACTGTTTGGATGTATTCAATCAGGATTAGCTTCATCTAGGAGAACATGGGCATGTGACCATCATATTCTGGAACACATGACTGTATTTTATGCTTTCTCTTATACCATATTAAAGCAAATACCCCTGTTTCCCCTGAGCCAATCCTAACTGAAAATTGGCTGTCACTTGCTCTTAACTGATCTTGTGAATGTTGATTACTGATGGAGAGATGTCAGTTCATTTAATTAAGAAGGATTCAGTAGATATTGAACTAATATTCTGATATAACATTGCTGCTGACCATCTCAATAGGAGTGCTAGACTGTGCAGTAGTGTGAAGAAAGCTCACATATTGTCTGAAAGTAACTGAGGGTGTTGCATATTCTTTCACACTGGACCATAGGAGATGCCATCTTCCTGTCATTCTGGGCAGCTTCAAGTAGGTTAAAGCATTCCATGAAAACATAGTCTGTTTGTTGAAATTGATACTTACCTCTGTTTGGAAGTGCACGTGGAGAAATAAACACGCCTGAGTTAATATTAGTTTATTATCAGTGCATAATAAACTTAGTTTTGTTTCTTATGTGTGGATTCATTGACATAATCAGTCTTTCAGCCCTTCCAGTGTAGAATACTGGGTTTTCTTTTGTATTCCTAACTATAGGAAAACATCTAATTGGTGTAGCTATGCAAATGTTCTCTAAATACCTGGTGTATGACAGGTAAATCACTGAACTTATGAACAGACTAAATGGAAATGAATTGAAATGAAAAGAATAATAGAACAGGTATTTAAAAGCAATAAAGAAATCTTGCAAATGCCATATACCAACATGCCTTATTTTTGTTAAGTGGACAAGCAAATTAGTAACAACAATTTTGGATAGGTTAGTGATGCATTCGTTAAACTACAAAAGCACGAAAGAGCTCAGTGTATACTCAGCTCTTTGTTAGTCAGTTATTTAACACCTGGAAATTTCTTCTGGTCAGTGTGCAGAGGAGGGAATGTCAGACTTCTGTATGGCATCTGTGAGGGATAAGTAGGCTGTTCATGGGCTATGATTTTTGAAACAGGGTGAACCTCCTTTGACCCTTTGTCTCTCCAATGCTTCATACTATTCTTAACAATCCCAGCCTTTGTGTTTGTGCATTGAGCAATTCCTGTTCAATGCTTTGTTTGTACAAGTGAGAAGAATAACGAGTAAAGTCTCTCAAAAATGTGTATGATCTGCTGAAAAATGTGTATATAATCTTATATTGTAAATATATGTATTTAAATCACAGTATCATTAAGTTACAGGGAATTGAACATTCACATATGATAGAAGTATCATAGAATGGTAGACATTGTAAGGGACCTCTAAGAGATGATTGAGTCAAACCCCTCTGACAGAGCAGGACCACCTAGAGCAGGTCACACAGGAACATATACAGTCAGGTTTTGAAAGTCTCCAGAGAAGGAGACTCCACAACCTCTCTGGGCAGCCTGTTCCAGTGCTCTGTCACACTCACAGTAAAGAAGTTCATCCTCATGTTCAAGTGGAACTTCCTGTGTTCCAGTTTGTGACCGTTGCCCCATATCCTACCACAGGGCACCACTGAAAAGAGACTGGCCCCTTCTACTTGACACCCACTCTTCAGATATTTGTAAACATTAATAAGATTCCCTCTTGGTCTTCTTCAGGCTGAATAGTCCCAGGTCTCTCAACCTTTGCTTACAAGAGTGATATTCCAGTCCTTTAATCATCCTTGTAGCCTCTGATGAACTCGCTAGTGTTTTCCCATCCCTCTTGAACTGGGGAGCCCAGAACTGGATACAATACTCTATATATGGTCTCACTATGTCAGAGTAGAGGGGGAGGAGAATCTCCTTTGACCTGCTGGTCACACTCTTCTTTATGCATGCCAGGATACCATCAGCCTTCTTGGCCACAAGGGCACATTGCTGTCCCATGGATAACTTATTGTCCATCAGGACTCCAAGGTCCTTCTCTGTGGAGTTGCTTTCCAGCAGCTCTACCTCTAACCTGTACTGGTGCATGGAGTTATTTCTCCCCAGGTGTAGGACTCTACACTTGCCCTTATTGAACTTAATTAGGTTCCCATTTGCCCAGCTCTCCAGTCTGTCCAGGTCTTGCTGAATGGCAGCACAGCCTTCCAGTGTTATCAGCCACTCCTCCCAGTTTCATATCACTACAGTCAAATCAATATTCAGTTAAAAAAAAACCATGAGCATCCTCTCAATATTGGGAAGGTTCCAGATTTAACGGCTCTCAACCACATTTTGTACAAATATGCCATGATGACTCTCATATTTTCCTCCAAAATGCTAGTTTTACCCATCTGTAGAATTATCCTGTTTAAGCTGTTCATTTATCTCTTTCACCTATTTTGAAGAAAGCAGGGTTTTAAGACTGATCAGCTGAAACCTCTTCAGACTTACTACAGCGTATGCAATACATTGGTTCTTGCCATTGTACCTATACTGGAAATAAAATAAAATCCATAAATAAGGTACCTGCAAGTGGAGCACTTTGGAAGATCTCCATTTCAGTTTTGTCTCAATTCTGCCTCAGCTTAATGAAGCACATTTGTTCAAATTCAGAGATGTCAGTGGAGCAGCAGCAGGAACAATTTGCTGCAGTAGTTCTTGTATGTTTTGCAGTCACTGGCTCTATTTAGCATGCAGGAGGCTTATTCTTGTTCACTTCTCATTCTTTCCAAATTCTATGGAATATAATTTGATGCATCTTCATTTCCAAATAAGTGCTCTTTAACAAAATGAAAGTGACTGCAGCATTCATGATGCAAGCCACATCAAAAGCACTGAATAGATTGATACGGTGAGGAGGAATGGGAAAATAAGAACAAAGACAAACTGCTTGTCCAGAATTCTCCCTGAAAAAAAATCTAGATTGAAATTCTAAGTATTCATGTTTGCAAAATGAATTTAATTGATCTTTAAAATGCAGTGCATTGCATGTTTGTGATGAAATGAATTTAACATTTTAGCAATGAAGCACAAATGTAGCTTTGCAGTATTTGATTTTCTTCTTACACTAGCTAGTTACTTGATGGTAGTTCTTAATTTATCAGCACACATCTTTAGAAGAGGTAAAATTCTTTCATTTGTGTTATGTATTTACAGCATTTCATCACCATGTGCACACAATCTGCTTGTTATAAGAATGAGGTAGTCAAGAAATATTATGAAAATACTCATCTTTCAGGTTATTTGTTGCACAAAATCTCGACTTCTCAGAAAGTTGTAATAAGTGTTGTGTATTTTGTTTGTGACTGTTGGTGTCTGCACAACTCGATACATGCAAAAAGTGTTGGAAATTCTTTGTACCAGTACACAGCCTTGCCAAACGTCTGGCTACCTACTGGTCTGAAAAGCAAGAGGAAATACATGTGTAAAATCATCAGCTTCTGGTAGTACAGATTATTTCAGATACTTTAAAAAGGCAGTTTAAAGCACAGTTTGTGCTGGTTTAGTACTGAAACTTTATCAGGGACTTCATTCTAGATGTCAGATTTTCAAGGAATGAAGTTGCTCAACTAAATCAGAAGTTGTTCTTTTCTTCTCTTCAATACTAAGTAGGTTTCTCTCCATCAGGAAAATAGCTTTCTGGTCTTTCAATAAAGCCATTTTTCCAAGAGAGAGTTACATTCAGCTTCTACTTAGTAGTGGTTAGCCAATAGGTCTATGTTTGTGCATTTGATTGGTATCAAAGAAGTAGTGATGCAGAATTTGTGTATATAAACATACTGATTCCAAGAAATTTCTATTTGGGCTGTTCTGAGAAGGTATTTATCCAGGTCAAGAGGTGAATGCTATAGAACTAGACACTATTAATAAAAACTATTTCTTGACAAATGTAGAAAGAGGAGCATTTGAAGAAAAGCACTGTAATAGAAAATGCCTCTGAAAACCTCCCCTCTCTTGTGTCACAGTGCCAGTGTATCATTCTCATAGGTTTCTTGAAGCTCAGAATACTGGTTCCTTTAAGATGGCCTTCCCTTGTTTGAGAAGTACTATTCAGTTTGTGTAATTTGGTATGCTAGATATTCTAGTTTCATTTCTTGCTTGAGCCTCATTTGAAACGGTTCATTTTGTAAATGGAGTATTTAGAAGACAGCTTCTCCTGTCTAGCAAAGATACAAGATCTTCTCTAACATGTGACTGTATGCAAGCTGATACAGTGTGTAAGTAATGCTCAGTCAGAACTGTGTGGTATTCGTGCGTGTGGTTAAGTGATAGGACTCCATAGGTACAAGGTAAATTGCTTGTCAGAGAAAATGCAGTGGGGAGGGAAGACCTGGGGACACAGGTGGGATTAGCCTCCTGCAAGCGTTTCTCCCACCTGCAATGAAGGAGAACCACCTTTCTCTTGGCAGTTTCTACCTTCACAGTAGAGGTGGCTGAGATGAACCTGAACCAGCTGTGAATTACACCACAGCTCATGACACTGTCCAGAATCAAGGTCGTGTGGCTTTCATACGCAGGGCTGCTGCCATGTAGTTCTGCTGTCTGTTCTGGGGGAGGCAGCTTCCAAGAAGATGTTTAGGGCAGTTAGGACTTAAGCCTTCTGAGATTCATTTAAGTACATATTTGTGTTTCTTCTTTGTGATAGTGGGGAGTTAGGAAGATTATTTAAATGTGATGTTTCATGTGGAAAAATACAAAGAGTGAGATCTCATCTGCTTAGTGGTGAGAGATCTTCAATACTAGAGGGACAGAACTGTGAAGTATGAGTTGATGCATCAGAGATGTCAAAGAACCAATTTGGTTTTATTTTCTGATAATTTATTGCATGACAAAAAAGGTAATCCATGCCCTATATCATCCAACAGTCTTGTTTATCAGCCTGTTGTCACAGGATGTTGTAGTATCTGAGGGGCTGAACTAGATTGCTAACAAGGTGGTGAAGCCCTCAAAGAGGTTCAGCAGTGTGCCTCTTCAACAGAACTGTAAAAACAAGTTAAAGAACAGTGACTTGAATTATGAAGTCACCGTAAGTAAAGGCATTCGCAAATAACTTTTAAATCTTGTTTTTAGTTATGCATAATGTATAAAACATGATTCTGTGCCTATTTAATAAAAATAGACTTAATACAAAAAGCAAGTTTAATTAAAACCCATAACTGGAGATGTCAGAATGCTAATCACAGGTCTGAATGTACTTCTTTCTAAATTTAGTTATATGTTCTGAATTTCATGATGGATATTATATACACAGTGCTTTGGGAAGTCATGCATAATGTAACAAGGATTTTCACTTAACTGTACCTCTAGCAAATGTTCTCTGTGCTAATATTGTGTGCCAAGTAAAATGTGATGTAACAAATGATTTATTTATTTTCAATAGGTCATTAAATTTTATCCTCAAAATTTTGTAAAATGACAAGAACTTTAAAAAGGAAGTGTAACCCAATTAAGTTACATGTGTGAGGAGATAGGTTTGTGGGTGCAATCAAATCTCAACTGGAATTTATAATAAGGCAGGAATAACTTTATTGACTCCATAGAACTGAAATCCAAAATGTGTCAGTTGCAGAGAATAGTAGACCTGAAGAAGTCAAAAATACTACTTTCAAGATAAAATATTCCCCTTGCAAAGATATGTGAGCTACATAAAGAGGACCAGGCACTTAGGTCACACCATCGCTTAGATGGAGTAATACTGCTATGTGTCTAAAAATAATAATCGTGTTCAGCATTGTTTCAAAGGCACATTTCTTTTTGTTTCTTTGTCTTTGTTTAACATAACAGATGAAAAAGTTTTCTAAGGAAAAAAAAAGATTGGTTTTCATCTATCATTTTAAGAGTTAGGTCAAGAATAGAAGAATTATGTAAATATACATGTGTAAATCTAAATCATTGTATAACAGGTAGTAGAGAAAGTATAAATTGAATATATTTTTTATTCATGGAGTATATTATGGTCCCTACCTTTGAATTTTTGTCAAGATTGAAATGGTAAACACAGTGACTGTTAATTGATCCTTTATGTGGCTTTGTAGGTTCTCAGACCCAAATAAATTTTGAGGCTGGGTCTCTAGGAGGTACTAATACGTCCACAAGAAATCCTGTATGTCCCTTCAGCAGTTTAGGAAAGATTTTTAAACATTTATTTCTGTGGTAAAACACTTTTATCAATCAGAGGTTGGCTGGTTTGATTGTTTAGTTTTGGGGTTTTTTGTTCGAGGTTGGTTGGTTTGTTTGTTTGTTTGTTATGGTTTTGGTTTGTGTTTTTGGTTGTTTCATTTGGGGATTTTTTTGGTTTGGTCTTTTTTTTAATGTGTTTTTTTTGTTTGTTGATTGGTTGTTTTTTGTTTGTTGGTTGGTGTTTGTTTTTTTTTCTTCATAAGAAGTAGTGATTTGCCTCAAAACCAAAAATTGTGGCTTGAAGTGTCATCCGACAGTCCGATGCACTGGCTGTATTATGGTTAGAATTCCACAGGCACCTCAGAGATGCAGTAAATGGCATGTGTGTTTCAGTAGCTTCCCAGAGGTGCATAGCTTAGCACACCAAGGCATGTGCCTGCGAGTTTGGTGCGGCAGTGGTAGAATGTAGCCAAGACCACTAGAACCTCGTGATAGCCTGGATCTGAGATGTACTCACAGTTTCCAAATGGAGCCATATGGCACAGAAACTCAACCTGCTCTAAAGGTTTTATTAAAGATATAATGGTATGAGTTGAATTTGTTCAATGTGGATCTTACTGCATAATTTCTTTTGAGTTTTATGTATTTCATGCCATGTGAAGGCTTTCTGTGTTCCACAAAGACCGGAAGGGGTAGACAGTGCTGCCTCAAGCAGGGGACCCCAGCCAAAAGCAGGTGTCTGAAGCGGACCTCTGTGAATTCACTTCTTGGTGACAGTTCTCCTCTCCCACACTCTGCTAGTGCACTTGGCTTGTTTCTCCTTCTCCAGTTGCTATGTTTCTCCTCATACATGAGAACATGAGCATTTCTTATTGGACTGATCAGTCAATCTACCTGTCTGTTGGCTGAGTGCTGGACCAACTGGCAGATGTGATTGGCTTTTTAAACTGGTGATTTTTTTTGGAAAGTAGGCTTACAGAGTCTTTTTGTCCTTGAGCAGCACAAGCAATATCTCTGCATCTCAGTTTTCAGCAGGGGGGGGAGGGAAAGCATTCTCCAAACCTGTATCCAGGCTGGTGAGACGTACAATATTTGGTATGATCTAGAGGAGAGAAATTGAGGAAATAGGTGAAATACTTGAAAAGTATATGAGCAATTTGTTCTCAGACAGGCACAACAAATAACAGGTATGTAACAGGGATATTTAGTATAGACTCTAGAAACATGTTCCAATGATTAGATTATCTAAATACTGGAATAATTTTTTGAGGAGACTGGGGCATCCTTGTTACTGAACACTTCAAAACCAAAGGAAGAAATGATGGAATTGTAGCTCATTCACAGAGGATGGAGATGGAGACAG
>JANHFX010000506.1:58600-103868 GCA_027560015.1 Chloroceryle amazona | reverse complement strand
GCTTTTCTCCATCCCGTCCACATCGCTTTTGCCAGAAGCCTTCTGAAAAGCACCGCTTGTATAGAGAACGCAATTTCCTAGTAAAAGAATGAAAGAATATAATTGCCTTCCTTCATTAATTTATGTCTTTAGTTGTAAAAGCTGATTATTAGGTCAACAATGTATTGGTTTACTACCAGAAATCCACAAAATATAAATTGAAGGAATAAGTTTCCAAAATTCTGCTCAAGTGAATGTTTCTGCAAATGTGCATTTTTAACACAAGTTTAGGATTTAGGTTTTTTTCTGTGCACAAGGAAGTATTCTTCCTTAGATTTCATGTAATTCCTGTTTCTGAAACTTTGTTTTACAGTGGCAGGTATCCTGCCACACATTGGAGCCTCTGTGTGACTCTTCATGGTGCAGATCTCTGTTCCCTCCCAGAAAGCTGGTTTGGGATCATGGTGTTCTGTACCACGGAAAGACCTTTGTTTTGGAAAGGAATGATTTTTAAAAATAATAAGCTCTTTGCATATGGATAGTGTCACTTTGATTTGTGTCAGTTTGAAAATACTAATGGTACCTCATTCAAATCTGTGCAATGTTTTGTAATGTGAATATCAGAGTATCTTTGAAATACAAAGGAAATATGCGCTTTGATGCTTCTTTTCACACACTAGTTGTCTTTGCCACCTCTTCTTATTATGTTGAAATTAGTTGGAATGCTTGACAATCCAAATCCATGGCAATCCACAACATGCTTTGGGTTAAAAGGTGCTTAACCATATTTCATACTTCTGGTTTAAAATCAAGTTTTTTCCTCTTTGACAACTTTATTTGATATTGTTCTGTTTTAGACATCCTTAGCAACACGTTTTGCCCAAGAAACGTTTGGAAAACAGTATAAACAAACCATAGGACTGGACTTCTTCTTGAAAAGGATAATGTTGCCAGGTAAGGGAATAAAAACTAACACTGAAAGGTTGGGCAGCAGCAAGACTTGCATTAAGAGATTCTTCAAAGTAATGTATAATAAATAAGCTTATTACAGTGCTTTTTGTGGCAAAGTAAATCAGGTTATTCAGAGAAAATTTTGTTAGTATGTTCTTGCCAGATGACAAAGTGTTACGCTTTTGCAATTTACATCTTTAAATAAAAACCAGAATTTAAATAGAAGTACTGCTATCTATATGAATGATTTTTATTATCTCTACTTGAGTGTACTTGCTGTCCATGTGGGTAGTGTAACATAAAACAATGAAATGGAACTTTAAATATATTCATTGAGAAAGTATATGTGTTTTGAAATAAATATTTTTTTTCTTTTAAATGAAATATACAACTTGTGTTTGAGTTGTGAGAGAGAAGCATAATGCAGCTATGGAACTGCAGTGCTCTAATATGTGAATGCTGTTTTATGCAAGGCAGCATGAAATAGCTGGCATTTAATAGACCACTAAAATTTAGGGTCCCTCGGCACTCATAAAAATACAGTTTGAGCATTCAAGATGTTTCACTTCACAACGGTAAAGAAACTATTTAGATGCCAGTTGCAGCCCACTGCATGGAAAATGCAAAGAAATAATTAAAAAAGAATAGCTGCTGGTAGAAGTTTGTCTCTGAACAATTGAGGGTTTGAAATAAGTCTTTTAATTGATTTGTGGTTGCTCAGTTTCCAAGTATGAAAGTATTTCACTAAATGCATTTTCTGCTGGCTTCAGAAATCAGAAGAACTTAGAAAAAGTATGTGTAATAATTAAAAGTTGTAGTGAGTGCATAAAGTGTAGTGAATTATAAAGTTGATGCAAGTTCTGTAGTTTGTTTTTTTTTTTTTTTCCCTTGTGACAGGAAGGGAAGCAAACTCAGAAATGAAGCGTTTTGTCTATAACCTGAAGTTATAAGAAAATATATACAGTTCTTAAAATTATTTTGTTAAAATTATATTGCCAATAATTTATTGATTCTGTTTATATATTTTCTTAAGTGAAACAGAATAATCTTTTCAGCCTATTCCTGCATTCAGTATTTTGGTTTGGACATTTTACTGTACTTTTTTAGTATCTGATGAGTGATAAACTACCAAATTTCAGTTCTTATTTCCTCTATAAAATCAACAGAATAATTTTTTTATTGTCCTGCTCATGCCTCTAAAAATACCAGTGTGCATAATACTTAACAGCAGTACTTGCAAGGGGAATGTGTACACAAATCATGCAGTGTGCATGCTGAGAACTTGTATTTTGCAAGTTTCTTTTTTTTCCATCTGTTAAGCATACAGAAGCTATTGATACATTACTGGGATTTTAAATATTCTTGTTGAGTAGAAAGTTTGGAAAATTATCGACTATTAATTAATTCAGGTTTTACTTTCTTCTAGTTTATTTTGTAATAAAATCAGAATGTAAATGAAAGCGGCACCAAAACACCAACAAAGTCTGTACAGCTATTTTCCTTATTTATTATTAACAACACAGTAATGTTCATGGAATGTGTTCATCTTCAGGAAGAAGCATTTTTTTATAGGTTGTCATTCTGGTTTTGTCTATGCCTATATATGTGCTTAGGTGTATATAGATTTCTGTGTTTTATAGGTAAGCTGAACTGGTAATGGGGAGTGAGAGGGAAGGAAGAGAAGAGGGAGGGATGTAAAATTTCTGGAAGGGGAAGTATTACTTAAGTAAATGGATTTTTCTAATTTCTTGGTTAGTTTTGGGTTTGAAGAGCTGCCCTGTCTACTTGAAATGTTAATTCATGCTGCTGCACAGAAATTACAATGTGCATATCAGTAGGAAAAAAACCCTTAATTTCTCTTATTTAGTAGGAGAATTGATGAATACTGATGGTTCAGTACTGGGTCTTTTTTTTTTTAAATATAAGCAAAGATTTCAGAAGTTAAAATTACTGATTTCTAGAATTGCACAGAAGTCTACATTAGGCCACATTAGAAATGCATTTTACCTTGTAAAGGAAAGTACTGTTTTCCTTTATTGTTTTCCTTTTTTTTTTTTTTTTAAATGAAATCTTTATTTGTCTCCAGTTGTTTTAGTAACTGATGCAGTTTTGCAGTGAAAAAAAAGTAAATATTTTTCATGGTAAAACAATATGGTTTAATAGAAATAGTAAGTCCTTTGAGTAATCTTAAGGAATATAACTTTGTTCAAGTGTTGACAAATTCTCTTCATGCAGTTTGTTCAAATTATTTTTTTTTTTTCACAGGCAGGTCAATTTTGGTGTATTTATTGAGGCAGTATCTTGTATAGTCTGGATGCAACCACAGTGTAGATTTTACTCCTTAAATAGTGTGTCTGTTAGTCAGAGGGTCTGCTGATAGAGATTCCTAAGAGCTATAGTCAAATACTTTAGGAAGGTTGTGGATGCAGTCCAGTAAAAAGGATTCTTCTGCTAAAAGGAGTTTTTTAATTTGTCAGTGCAAAAAGTGGTCAGAGTAGTGTTTTCAGTTCCACCTTGACTGTGCAGCACTTTAATTATGGTTAACTAATGCACTAAGTATACTTGTGCAGGGTCACTACTGAATCACCCCAGTGGCTTCAGTTCGTACCAGAAGCAGTCTAGATACTTGCACTGTGTTGCCTCGGTTATTTTACCTTTGCACTTGTGTGCATTTTCTGCAGAGTAAAGGAGTACTAGTGTTTTCTTGTTCTATATCAGTGTATTACATATTATTTTATGTGATTCTAGAGTTATTTTTATCGCTATGTTAATTTTATTTCAAAGAATTGTCTTATTACAGTTTATTTTCTGTTTTGTCATTCTCACATTTGTTGTTCCTCTTATATCTATGAAAAAATAGATTTCAAACTCTTTGCAGAAAAGTTCACGTGCTACTATTATAATTGTTAGTTAAATATTTGCTAGGCAATATTGTCTTAAGTGTTTACATCTGTGAGAATAATCATAACGTCTGTCTTTCTCCTCAAAAATCAGTTTGAGCACAAAGCAAATATTACAGGACCTAACTGAAAAAAAGGGAAAATGAACTGTTTTG
This sequence comes from Chloroceryle amazona, assembly GCA_027560015.1. Lineage (NCBI taxonomy): Eukaryota > Metazoa > Chordata > Aves > Coraciiformes > Cerylidae > Chloroceryle > Chloroceryle amazona. The sequence goes on along the minus strand of JANHFX010000506.1, from coordinate 99,883 downwards.
CGTTGGAGTCAGTGTGGATTTCAATAGTTAGTGATGTCTTAATTAAGAACCCCTTCACCTTAAATTGACATTCCAACCTTTTTCCCCATTTCTTTTTGTTTTTTTTTATCCCTGTTAATGAAGGAAAGTAAATAATTCATAATAGTAGATTTTTAACAGTCACTGTTAAGACTGTTTAGTTTAACTTCCTGCATTAATGTTTCTCAGACAATTTTATATAGTTATCCAGATACTAAGCCCGGTGTACTGTGCGTGATTACTCCTCTTAGGGAGGAAAAATGAAGTTATAAACTTTTAAAAGCATTTGAACACAAAACTAGGTATCTGAAAATTGTTGAGGTGGAAAGTGATAATATTTACAAAGCTTTTTTTCCAAATAGCTGTCATGAATGACAATAATAAATTTCCTGTAGAATACATACAACCAGGTTAGAGGTGGGATACTGCAGTATGGTGAACTTTTAGGTTGTTTACCCACTGAGTATGCAGTCATTTCAGAGTCTGGATTGACCAGTTTATCCACTCCAGATACTCTGTGGATAACTTTGCTGCACTCTTTGCAGTCACTTATATTCTAAGTTTTAAAATAACTTATTAATACTAATTATATGCACCATCAAAATGAATAAGCTTTTTATTCCGTGAAAGGTTAAACTGGAGTATTTCTGATGCATTTATCAAGTTCCATGTAGAAATTATTTTGTCTTTGTATTAGATAAAACTCATTGTAGCTTAAAAGTACTGCAAATAGATTTGTCTCACATTCATCTTTATATATTTGAGACCAAAGTAGCAGTTGAGGAAATCTTCACTTTTAACCAGATTAAAACATGATGCATTATCAAAATATAATGTGGTATATTTAATACCACAAGTAGCATTTAGTCAGCTATGTTGTTCTGATTTGCTGTTTATATTCACTGAGTGCTGGAATGTATTTCTAGGGAGCATGCTCACTTGCATAACTACTGTTGAGTGTGTTAGTTATAAATTAATGTCTGAATAGTTCACATAGTGTAAAATAAGGTTGTTAATAACATATAATAGTTGAATAAAGATTATATCTTTTTTAGCAGCCCAAAAGATTGGGTTCTTTTGCACTTGACTCGATTGTTGTGATGTGGAATTTGTTCTTTTTTTTTTTTTTTTTTAAATCTAGGAATAAAAATTAATAGGCAGCTATGATTATTTGTAAGTAGAATTGTAATTAGCATGTAAGTCATGTAAGTTATATGTAGATTAGAAAAAAAATTCATTAGACCTTTCTGTATTAGCGTTTGGTGCTTCCGGTAATCGGTACAGTTTTGAACAGTTCTTGCCATGCAGAATGAGCCAAATTATACTTTAATATGTTTGTATTCATGTGGTGACATACATTGCTGTGTGTGTATGTTTAGTCTGTGGGTTTCTGAGTTGTCAGCTTGCAGAATATGTGTGATTTGTAGAATATTAAATATTCTGTATTTGCACTGTTTTTTTTTGTTACTTTGTTTTTGAAAACCTGTTAACAGTTTCAGCATAGCTTAGAGACTGTTTAGAGTAGAAAGGAAGAACTATTCTTGGTGTAGATTCTTTGGAGAGGAAATTCTGTAAATCATGTCCAATTTGCTTGCTTGCTTTGGGATGGTGGGTGCAGGAAATAGTCATAGTTTGCATCCTCAACTTAGATGTGTGTCAGTATTTACATTTCTAACTCTGTAGTTGTTTAACTGGTATAGTGTAGTACTAAGAGCATCGCTACCAAAATGCAGTTACGGGGCAGATTTTCTCCACTTCTAGATTTGTAAAAAAAATTTGGAGGGGGAGAGAAGGGAGACGGTATGAAATAATGTGATTATCTTGGCATTAATTATATTGTCTTTCAATTCACAGTACTGTACTATAGAACTTCCTCTGTAAAGTTTTACGTGTTTCTTCAGTGAAGTATGTTACATAATTTCTAGTCAGGAATGTTATACTTTATGCAATTCCAATTCTTTTCTGTTATTATTAAATATGCTAACATTTAGCTATAGGTTTACTGTATTCTAATGACTTAGATGGACACAGGTGACTTTTTCCTAAATGATGCAGTCATCTTTGTGTTGAAATTTAGTTACTGTTTATTATATTCTTCTAAAAAGCTGTTGCTATTGTTATTCCAGAGATCTATTGCCTGCCATGATAATATGTCTTTAAATTTTATCTGTATCTAAATATTCCAGGTTACACAATGTCTGTATAATTTTCTTTTTCAGGAAATTTAAATGTTACCCTTCAAGTGTGGGATGTAGGGGGGCAAACGATAGGAGGCAAAATGCTGGATAAATATATTTATGGAGCTCAGGTACAGTATAAATTGTGATAATTGTATCCATAGTACTTTCATAAAATTAATTGAAACTTTGTTCTTAAAATTATATGTGTCTTCCAGGTTGTTTTGTAGAAATCAGAAGTGTTGTATCTCTAATGTAAACTTAATTGATATTAATATGCAAGTCTAATTTTGGTAAGTAGTTAATTTTTTAGAGCTTCTAAAAAGAAAAGCAAAGGTGCACATTTGTAGGTCTGCATAACTCTCAAGAACACATGTTTGTTTCTATGCTTTATGTCTTGACTTAAAAAAGAAATCAAAGTAAATAATAAAGGCTGTTTGGATACCCATGTGGAAGATAGAGTGGCTGCTTTTAGAACAGATGCCTTCTGGGGGAAAAAAGTAGAAGGAGGAAATTAAGAGCAATCCTACACCATTAAACTCATACATGTGTTGTCCAAAAAAGTGGATTCGTCATCCAGAATGAAATAAATCCAAATCTCACACACTCAGAAGAGATGCTGCTTATTTATTTCAGGGTTGTGCAAGGCTGGGTGCTTGGTGGTTCCCACAAATCAAGCACATCAGACAAAACTCTCTGTATTGTATTTATTACAAAGTTAGTAATTTCCAAGCCCACCCTCTTGATGATGATTGGTTAGTAATTTGCATACAATTATAATACTGCTAACTCCACACTTGCACTGCTCCACGTACTCAGGGGAAGGGTCTTTGTTTTTTGACCTATGGGTGTGATTTTTAATATTATAAAGAAGCTAATTCACTTAAGTATAGCACTAATTGTTGTTTAGCTGACAGTACAAAGCTACGTGAAAACAATGTAAACTCTTAAGTCCATTTGGTTTATACGTTTTCCAGGGTGTTTCTTCTTCAAGAACAGCCAATTCTTGATTAACAGTTCCCAGACTATGTCAACAGTGTCAAGGATAGTCTCCTCATTATATGCACTAACAGTTATCAGAAGGCCTAACTAAATTTGTAAGCAGTGTCTAGGCAGATAACACATGCAATTGGGGTTATAAGAGGGCAAAGGAAAGGAGGCAACCAGGTAGTTAAATATTTTTGTAGAGCTGCTGTCCAATGAAAATTTATTTTATCTTGAGGTTAACTAAGCAACTTAAAGTGAATGGTAGGATTAAGTAAGAGCTAAATATTATAACAGTGTCTCGAGTTATGAGATAATTTAGGAGGATATACTGTATGACAAACTTCTTAGCACGAGTGACCCTAAAATGTACTCTGTTCTTTAATTTGGAGTTTGTAGTGAGAACAACTGGTGTGATGTTTTATTTTATAATGTTTTATTTATCTAAAAATAGAACAGATTCACCAATTTCCCCCCCAATACTTTAACCAATAGGAATATGGAATCCTCAGACTTTTATAGGACAGAAGCTTTGTACTAATAAATACAGCTTGGGAATGGCTAGTTAAGGACATTAGGTTTTATTAGTTAATAGGATAAAGACAAACGTCAATTTAACATTTTGTCTTTCTCAATAAATGTCTAAACATTTTTAGCTGTTGCATCTGTTTTATAGCATTTTCTTGTTTTTTACTAAAAAAAAAAATAAATCTTGCTGTCCTGTTAAAGTTGTACCAAGCAACAGGAGAAAGTGGCTTCCATGACAAAGGTAATTTGATTAATCACAAATTGTTGCTATATGCCCAAAGTAAACTCAATAAAGGAAATAAAAGGCTATTAACTTTTTTCTGTATTGAATTTGGTGATAAACTTAGGAGTTTCTTATCGGCAATAGCAGGTCAAAAAGTTAATAGTAGTGTATCAAAGTAGTGAAAAAGTTGATATCAGTAAGCCTAAAGTTACAAAAGTTTGATTTTAAGTCATTTTGAGCACATTAGCAAAAGACCTCTACAACCAATCTTTTACTCTTTAATCCTTCCCCAGCCCTCATTATAACCCTATTTTTTTTAAATGAACTGATTGCTGTTCTCTCTCCTATTGTTGCACGTATTGCCAATGCCTGTAATAGGCTTCTTATCATCAGAGCTGACTTGTGACACACTTTTCTATTAGCTTTGTAACAGCACCTGTTAAAGACACTTTAAGCTATCCTTATTTCATCTGTTTGTGAAACACCACAAATAATTTGGAAAGGCATGGCTTTCAGCTTGTTTCTAGGCAGAAGCTTATTTCATGTTAAACATCTGTGGCTTTGTAGAAGAAAAAGAGGAAAGATAAGGTAGAACAGGTATGAGTATTTAGAAAGAAAAATTCTTTTAAGTACATTTAAAAATTCCTGTGAATGGATAACAAATCATCAAGAAAGTAATTGGGAAGAGCTAGCATGGAATTAGCAAGGGTAAATTGTGCCTGACTGACTTAATTGCTTTCTGTGGTTAGATGGTTGGCTTCATGGAGAGGAGAGCAGTGAATGTCTTTTATCTTGACTTCATCAAGTCCCTTGACATAATCTCCCATAATATATTACAGAAAAAATGCACAGAACCAGACTGGATGGGTGGTTGATAAGGTGACTGAAAAAGTGAATAAAATGACCTATGGATCATCTTCCTTTGAGTCTAACAATGTCTTACTGGTGTCTGTTTTTAAGTTGTATACCTTAGGGGCTGCTACTGGGGTCATGTCTTTATTAATTCTTTGAAAAATGGAACAAAGCATTGTAAGTTTGCAAATGACATCAAACTGGGGAGGAATGGTCAGTATGGTGGAGGATAGGGGTACTGTTGAGAGAGACCATGACCAACTGAAGGAATGAACCAAGAAACCTTGTGAAGTTAACTGAAGACAAATGCAAAGTCCTGCACCTGGGATAGAATAACCTTGTGCAGGCTGGGAATCAACTATTGAGGAATCAACTGGAGAACATCCAGTTAAGGACCATGAAGCTGATTAATAGACTGGAACATCTCTTCTATGTGAGGGAAGGCTGAGAAAACTGAGACTGTTCAATCTGGAGAAGAGAAGGCTCAGGGGGGATCTTATCAATGTATATAAATACTTGAAGGGAGAGTGCAAAGAAAGTGGAGTCAGGCTCTTTTCAGCGGTGATCAGTGACAAGACAAGAAGCAATGGGCACAAACTGAAATGTCAGAGGTTCCCTCTGAATATCAGGAAACACTTTTCTCTGTGAGAGGGATCAAATGCTGGCACAGGTTGCCCAGAGACCTTGTAGAGTCTCCATCCTCAGAGATATTCAGAAGCCATCTGGACATGGTCCTGAGCAGCTGGCTTTAGGTGACACTGCTTGACAAGGGTGTTGGACCAAATGACCTCTAGAGGCCCCTTCCAACCTCAGTCATTCTGTGAGATAGCTTTGGAAAAAAGAAGTCAAGGGTCCTACTGGAAAAAAACAACAGTTGAATGGGAGTCAGCAATGTACCTTGCAACAGTAAAAGCTAATTGAATATTGGACTGCATTAGTAAGAATGAAGTAAGCAAATCAGGAAAATTATTATCATCCTCTCTGACATTTTTTGAGGATATGTTTGGAGTACTGTGTTAAGTTTTAAGTTCCCCAGTACAGGAAAGCCTTTAAAGTATTGGAGGAACTCTAGAAAATACTTCTACAAAAGAAGTATGTGTACCTATGATGTGTTGTGCTTGGTCAGCTTGTGTACACAAGAAATTGCAGATCACTTGCTGCCTTGAAGCAGTTGCTTTCCCCTGCTGTTTTTATTCTGGTGTTGCTCATCCAGAACAATATAGCTGCTGCATAGTGTCTTGGTAGTTGAATTGAACCGATGGGTGAGAACTCCGCAAGCCGTGGGGGGAAAAAGAACTATTTGATCTTTATAAATAAAAGGTGTTAATAAACATCTTTCTGTCTGTGTTGATTAAAAATGATTTACCTCAGAATTGAGAGAGACTAAAAGTAATCGCATAGTCCATTACCCCAGATGAACTGTTAGATAGTTGCTCATTCAATTATGGCTCATAACTCAATCTTTGTATTTGAGTGACCGTATCTTCAGGATCAGCAAAGACAACAGTGGTTAAGTATATGTAGACTGTAAGCTGTTTTCACTTGTAAAAAGAGCATTTCTGCAGATGTGCAAGATACCCTAATGAAGTTACTCTTTGCTAAAATGAATATTCTGTGACTGAAAAAACATAATTTAGAACTTTGATCTGACATATTTAATGAATATTAATGAAAATTTGGAAGTTAATTTTGTTCCTTCATACTGAAGTCAGTCATAAGATGAGGGCAGCTGAGGATAAACCTGATGAAGAAAGCATGGCTTTAATTAGTGTTTTCTGTAGCTTTCTTTTATTGTGACAAATCTCAACATAAACCTGACACCTTTTAAATTAGGTTGTCTAATGTGAATATATTGCCTGCTCAGAACACTTCCATAATAGCAGTTCGGCTGTATAATAGCACTGCTGCTGTTTGCAGGGTAAGTATTTCAGAACTGCTCCCATCTCTTACCTGTAATTGCTGCCCCAACCCATATATCTAGTTTAAAGTATCTTATAAGAGCTGGCATATGCAACCTCATAAATTGGCTTGTTAATAGAAGTACTGCAGACTCTACCTTCTCCTGAGACCAGCAAATCATTTCTGCAGTATTCTCAGTTTCCAGTGACCTATTTTTTGAAAATACTCTGTAATTCCAAAACAAAAAGCAGTCACATATGAAGTAAGGTAGGCAAAATATGTCTCTTAATAGAGCACAATTATGCAAGTGAGGACTATTTACCATGTTCCTGGAGACTAGAGAATTAACACGCTGTTCTTGGCATGTTGTCCACCATGTATTTCAAACCCTTTTCATGGTAAGGAAGCATGCTACTTCTGGGTAAAAAGACTAGTGTTCATTTTCTGCCTTAATTCCTCGTTCTTAATAGTAAAACAACAGCTTCTGTACTATCTAGTTGTTTTGTACTCCATATACTGTAAGTTTGTGGAAAATACAATGTGTTTTTGTGAAAGCAATGGTGGGATTTCTATGTTAAATAAATAAAAAAAAAGTGAAATAATAAATTTTGGCTATGGAGTTATGACCAGTCTTTCATTAATTCTCCTTATCATGCTACGTTACTTATAGAGTGTTGTTGTGGCAAAAATCTTAAGTATTCTTTATACCTGGATGCAATGCTGCCTTTATTTGCATCTCTAAGATGTCATACCTGCCATCTTCATTGGCAGCAACTGAGTTGGCCAACCTTAAATGCTCAGATTCTCTTAACTTTATCTCATCTAACTCTGATTAAATTATTCAGTGATGATGGTGGTCTAGATAGTCTGCTCTGCTTTTCTGCAAGCTGGGGAGAGAACTTGACCACTGGTGAAAGCAGCATGCCATGTGCTTTTTCTAATTTAAAACTTTCAGCCTTACATCTGTGGTTTTTGTTTTGTTTTGTTTTGGGGTTTTTTTGTATGTTTTTGTTTGTTTGTTTGTTTAAACCTTTACAATACCTGTCCTTCAGCTTGAGTTTCTTCTTTTCCAGTAAGTATTTAATGACATCAGTATGTCCTTCCTAGACCAAGGCTTATGTAATGGAAGACAGATATATACATGCAGAGCATTTGGGTAGTTAAAAAAGTAGTCAGAAGTTAACTGAGATGCAAGCTGTTAAGGAATGAATTGTACAGAAGTTGGAGGAAGGAAGAGAATGTTTAATATTAGGTTTTATTACTAAAGAAGGAAAGATACCAAAGGAAAAGATGGATGTCATAATTCTTAGTTTCCTTGAAGGAACTGTGTGAAAGCTGTTCCTTGGGAGTTAATAGCATCCATGTAAATATATGGAACAAGAGCTCATTTTGCCAAGGAGTTGATGTCATTGAAGGATATGAGATAGATTTGTATTACTGTCATAGGGAAGCAGGCATTGAAGGAATTGCAATGAGATCTGTTGCCATCCTCCAAAGCTATACCTGTATAATGTCTTTTTCATTTTTATCAACCTTCAAAAATCCTCTGATGTTGATGACTTTGCTGTCTCTGAAGATAGTGTATTTCAGAGCTTTGCTATTATTGTCTACATGTTTGGTTTGTGTTTTTTTTTTTTTCTAGTATGTACCCTTGCTGTGTATCTTCTTGTTCTAAGATAAACCTATTGCTATATGTCACAGTCATCACAGAATCATAAGAAAGTTCAGGGTGGAAGTGATCTCAGAAGGTCTTCAGTCAAACCTCATGCTCAAGATAGGATCAGTTGTGAGATGAGACTAGGTTGCTCAAGGCTTTATCCAGTTCCTTCTTTAAACTGCTAAGGATGGAGACTGAGCAACTTTTTTGGACAACCTCTTCCACTGCTTGATTCTCCTCGTGGTGAAAAAGCTTTTCCTTATATCTAGTTTGAATTTCTCTTGTTTCAACTTATGCCCATTGTGTTTCATTCTCCTGCCATGCGCTAATCTGGAGAGTCTGGCCCCCTCTCCTTCATAGCTTTCTCATGGGTATAGGAATGTTGCTTTTTAAGTCCTCCCAGGTCCACCTCCTCTCCTTACTGAAGAATTCTAGTTCCCTTATCTTTTCTTCACAGGACAAGTGCTTCAGCCTCTTAATTATCTTGGTGGCCCTCTGCAGAACTTACTCCACCTTACTGATGTGTTAAGGGACCTAAGACTGAATGTATTACTTTAGATATATAAAATGCACTGAGTAGAACAGAATAGATCGCATGGTCTAGTGGCTGTGCTTCTGCTGATACAGCCCAGGATCACATTGGCCATCCTTGCTGACAGGGAACATTGCTGGCTCATATTTGGTTTGCTGTCTACCAAGATCTGCAGGTCCATTTTCAGTTGCTCCTCGGCCAGTCAGTTCCCCCAGCTTGTATTGTTTATTCCTTCCTGGCTGCAGCGCTTCGCATTTGTCCTTGTTGAATGTTGAAAGGTCCCTGTTTGCCCATATCTTGAGCATGTCTACCTACCTCTGAATGCTAGCCCTGCTCTCAGTCATATTGGCTGGTCCTCCCAATTTAGTGTCACCTGCAAACTATAAGAGCACATAAAAAGAGAACTCCTGTTACCGACTCCTGAAACTTACCAGCGTCATCATGCCTGCCATCAGTCCTGTGTTTGTTGAAACAGTCCATTTTTCCTATTTTCTGATGTCAGTCATGTTTTCTGAACATCTGATATTGTTACTGGTGTCTTCTAGTCTATCCTTTTCTTGACATTCAGCATCCAAAGCTGGATGAATTATTTCATGTGGAATGTTAAATACCAGTGTGATATTTGCCTTTTTGCTACAAAATAAGCTTGATTTATTCAACTGTGATCAACTATAACCCCTTGGTCTTAATGTACAGAACCTGCTACCAAGCCAGATGTTTCCTGTTGTGCATTTGATTATTGCTTCCTTTGAACTTGTCATGGTACTTACTGAATTGTATCCTATTATTTTTAGATTGTTTCTCATCATATAATCTAAACTCTCCTCAAATAATCTTGCACTCTACCAGTTTATTGTCACCTATGAAATTAACTTAATAAGCATGCACTCTATTTTTGATCTAAGACACTTCTCATGAAATTGTCAAGTAAAGCCAGGCCAGAACAAATGCCTGAAAAAGAATGACTTGAAAAAGCTTTTGTGTTGACAGCAGGTCATTGAATCAGCTGATTTTGTATGCATTGGACTGGATTTTTAGAATGTTTGTGAAAATTTCATGTGAGGAACAGTGTGCAGTTTCAGGGATTTTTCTTTTTCCTGTGTGAACTCCATGAGAACAAATGCAACAGAAGTCAGTTCTGACTTTATTCCTCATTTACAAAATACTTACTTTTTTAGGGTATAGTGGATGGGAGGGGCAGAAGACTCAATAATTGAGAGTGATTTGTGAGAGTTGATTTTAGAATAGTGGAGGGAGAAGATGGACATTTGGGCTGTTAATAGTCTGTGCTTTATCATTTTTGATATTAGCTCTGAGAAATCCTCAGTAATGTCTGCATTGAGTATTTGTTACTTGTAGCCTGGCCTCCCTTTTTGACTTCTGACCACATGTTTAGTTTCTCCTTTAAAAGTTTAAAGGTTGCCAGAACTTCTTGCTTGTCTTCTACAGCTGTGAAGGTATTTCTCCCCAAAGAGAGCAGAAACATGACCTTCAGAAGCATAGAACTGTTTAGATTGCAAAATACCTTTAAGATCATCAAGTCCAACTGGTCAACACTGCCAAGTCCTCAACTAAACCATGTCACTGAGCACCACATCTATGCATCCTTTATATACCTCCAGGAATGGTACTCCACCACTTCCCTGAGCAGCCTGTTCCAGCGCTTGACAACTCTTTCAGTGAATACATTTTTCCTAATGTCTAACTAAACGTCCCCTGGTGCAACTTGAGGCCTGTTTCCTTTGGTACTATCACCTGTTAATTGGGTGAAGATACTGACCTTCACTTCACTACAAGCTCCTTTGAGGTAGTTGAGAGTAGAGACTAGTAAAGTGTCCCCTCAGTCTCCTCCAAACAACCCTAGTCCCCTTAGCTGCTTCTCATAAGACTTGTTCTCTCAGCCTGTAACCAGCTTCATTGCCCTTCTTTGGACATGCTCCATCACCTCAATGTCCTCCTTGTTGTGAGGGGCCCAAAACTGAACCCAGGATTGGAGGTGTGGCCTCACCATTGCCGAGTACTGGGGGACAGTCACTTCTCTAGTACTGCTGGCCACATTGTTTCTGATACAAGAAACATATGATTGAACTGCTTGCTTTATTTTACTACAAATAGTATTGGCTGAATTCTCCAGTGTGATATTTATCTTACTATTAGTATGAAGTGATTTCTGGGTTTTTCATAAAGCATATTCAGTTTGGAATATTTTTAATATAACTAATTATGCTCTTTACTGAATTGCTGGGGTTTTTTTCTGCCTTTGATGTTCAGTTAGTATCTGAATTTGGAACATGCGGTAGTGCAGGAGAAATATAATTCCTTTAATTATTCCTCAAAAGACATAATGCCATTATTTGTTAATGCTCTGTTTTATAATAATAGTTTAGACTGATGCAAATTTTACCATGTTTAAATATATTTGCAACTTCTAACATTTTAAATACATATCTTTATTTAGGGTATTCTCTTGGTTTATGATATTACCAACAGCCAGAGTTTTGAAAATTTAGAAGACTGGTATAATGCAGTAAAAAAAGTGAATGAAGAATCAGAAACGCAGCCACTTGTGGCCTTGGTTGGAAATAAAAGTAAGTTATTCATAATTAAATATTAATTGAAATACCCTGAATGTTGCTCTCTATTGAAGAAATGACACAGGACATATTATATATCTTTTGTAAAATGAACAAATATCTGTCTTGTGTGTTGTTGCCGTGTACAAAAGACATATTTGGTTGTACCTCAGGATTGTAGTTCTGGGGAGTTTGGTTGAAGGACTTTCTGCATCATGCTTTGCCTGGCCTGCAGCCTCTCTGCCTGTGTTTTCTTTACTTGGAGAGCAGCACACAGGAGTAGACAGATCCCTCTCACCCATGTTTGAATTTGATAGGGCTTCAGGATATAGCCATGACACGCATCTAGAATGGAGAATTGGGAAGCATTCCTGGATCTAAGAACAGATATATTTCATGGTTGTGTATATCAAGAGACTGCTAAATTAAGTACTGTTATATATTATTTAAATTAACTACACTAATCACTAGGCATGATATTTATGAGTTGCTTATTAGGCTTTTTTCTTCATGCTGTCTGTGGTTTTGCACATGAGGTTACTCATTTCCTGTTGTTTTGGGATTTTTAACTTGACCTGATCACCAAAATATGCCACTTGAAATAACTATCACCTAGTTATAATTCCAAATTCCCCCATTACTAGCTAAGAAATCTTAACAGAAACATCCTTATTAACATATCTGAGGTCTTGATCCTGTCTCTCTTATCCTTTTTCTATTGAACATGATAAAAGCAACATAAACTAATTTTAGAAAAAATAGTGGTGGAAGCAGGTACAGAATTTTTTAACAATGTAAGTTGTTAATTTATTTGAACAGCAAGAAACAGTTGTGGTTTTTTTATTTTCCAAGTAATTTATGTCCATCTCACAATGTCCATATCATGAACAAACCTGAAAAAAGGCCACACCCAGCATGTTAACATTGTTGGAAATCATTTGGAAACAATTTTATGATATTAATTATGAAAGAATACTTATTTGTACATTGCAGTAGATTAGAAGCATGAACACAGAAAGCTACTGTTTCTGTTTCAAGTGTGATAATTAGCTTCAAAGTGGTGGCAATTCATTAGAATGTCCCTTTGTGATTGTAAAAGATTAAGATTTAATCATGAAACATTGGAAAGGTAATTTTTACCTACAAAGCTCCGATCACTATCCAGTTTGTCATCCATCGGAAATTTATTTGAAAATGACAGAGTAATATGAATTAAGATCTAAACTTTGGACAATCCCACCCCTCTTTTCACTCTTTTTTACTTTTTCTTCCCCCCTTCCTCTTACTCCCTTCTCCCCCGCCTCCCCCCCTTTTTTTTTTAATCTCTTTTTTTTTTTTTCTTCAGCACTATCTAAAATGAAGGCCTGTCATTTCCTGTTACTTTATTAAAAATAACTGGGAGAGTAAGAGCTTCAGAGATACAGTTCTCCTTTGTGAAAGCAGTATTTTATTTAAGGTGACTGTCTTTCTCCTGGGTGCTTAGTTTTATTTTTTGTTCTTTCTTCCTTCCCGTACATTTTTTTCCCATACCCTCACCTACACATCTGGTCAGAGAGAGTAGAAGACTGATTTGAGTCAAGATCTTGCCTATACCTGCTTCCTGTGCTTATGTCCGATTATCAGTTAATTCTCTGTATTTCAATAGATTTTTGTCTGTGTGTTTGGTGAACAACAAAAGCAATTGTAAATTGTAATGAATTTTTATTTTTCATGTTAATTATAAGTCATAAAATGTTAATCCTAAAATTTACAGTTGGTGTCAAATCTTAAATTTAACTTTTCTTGTAAATTACTCTGGATTTTTTATCTTATTAAATACAAAGTATATTTGAAGTGTGGTTATTTCTTTCTTGGCAATACCACTTCATTTGCAGCAGAAATAGGGGATTAAATATTATTGTTAAGATTAACAAATGTTTTTGAGTTTCAGTGCAGTAGCTTAAAACTTTTATAGATACGTTGCTGTCAAATACATTGACTTCTTTTTTATAATATAAATGAAACTGTAGTAATGAAGTGAACGACTTGTGTTTTGTGCACTTGTGATCTTTGCTTAAATTTGGTATAGACGAAGTTCAGTAATCACCATGGATCTTTTGGTCATTTCTGTGAATTAGAGAACTTTGTGTTTTTCATGGCTGATTTCTTTCTTTTCTTTCTACCTTGACTGACTTCATATATTTTCTACTGCACTAATCTGTAAGCAGTCTCCTTAAGTGTTGTACCAACATTTTCAGTGGATATATTGTAAACAAAAATTAACCCAGGTTGCATGGGAGCTACACTCATCTTGATTTATAGCTACCAAGACAGTCTTAGGGTGGTGGTTATCTGTAGCTTATATAGGGGATGGGAATTATCAGGTACGAGTGTATAGAGGATGGATGAAGGGTTTCTATTCTTAGAGATGTTAACCAGATCCACTCCTCAATAAAGACTAATAACTCAGATTTTTAAACAGTCTTCATGACAGATGAGGGCACAGAGGAGAATGCATCAACACTAATTAAGAATGTTGACCATTTGTTCATCTTAACCATGATTAATTGATCTTGGAGTGCTATCTCTGAACAGGAAGTGGTATGCTGTTACATTGTGAAGTTTAGAGGTTACATTTTAGTGTACCCTTTAATTTGCATTGCGTACAGCATAAAATGTTTTTACCTATCTTATCTGAGAACAGAAAGAAACATTTTCCAGCCCAGATAGGAAAGAATGTTTGGTGTACTATGTACTAATGTGAATCTGGATGGTAACGGGACATACCCTGTCTGTTTTTGGACTCTCTTACTGCCTTGTATACTTAGTCTCCCTAGTTGTACTCAGAAAATGTCTTCATTAATACTCATTTTGAGATTCTGGCTTATTAAAATTCAGACTGTGTTTTCATTCTCTTGTCCCTCACAACCTCTCCCAGCTGTTTTTTGTTCTTGTTTCCTGTGAGCTTGCACTTGTTAGGTCTGTCACCTGTAATTAAGACAAGTGTTGAGCAGCAAATGCAAAGACCCCTGTTTTGAGTCTTGCCTGATTATACTAAAGTTCCTGTATGCTGACAGCAGGTCCAGTCACCTGAGCCTCACACATGCTCCTGGGGACTGGAGGGTAAACTGCTTACATGAAGAAACTCCCTTAAAAAGAAAACCTTGTCCTGTGCTACGGTCAATTTACCAACTCATTTGAATAAATGTAGAATGCTACCCTGTTTTAAAATATGTATAGCATGTTTGTCTCAACAAACTCATAAGATTAATAGAAAATTGCAGTCTTATGGATTTGTTTTTTTCAACAGTTGGGTAACGTTTTTTTTAAAAAAATATTTTTACCAAGAAACTTAATGACATGGAAAGTCACAGGTAAAAGTGAACTTTTCTTCACTACAATATATTTCAACACATGTCTAAATATGCTCTGCTTTACTTTAGGGATAGAGCAACATAGAAATGTACACAATTTTGAGAGACTTACTTGCCTGAAATAGAATCTGTCTTGCAAGTTTTTTATCTTAAATCGTACTTGGCTTAATATTAATGGTGCTGGTACCATCAGTGCTGAAGTGATTGATTTAATTATGTCCATTGAAATGCCATATGAGCACATCTAAACTGATGTATGCCACACAGGGATACCTAAATGGAGCCTGAGCCTCAAGTGTCATTCTTTAAAAAGTAGCTGGGCTCACAGGAAATGATACAGGACAAGAGAAGGAAATTTATTACTGTGTGTAATATTTACTTTGACATATTCCATTGGCTGAGAAGGAAAAACACCTGGCACAATGGATCACAAGGACCTGGGCATATGTACTCTATTCTGGAACAAATCTTCATGTAATCTGCTCCAAAAAATGTATCTGTTGAATCTAGTTGCAAGGCAGCTGATGTTATACTTGGAGCCTTCTTTCAGAACCCCTCATAATACAGTCTCTTAGATGAGAAGTCACAGTGGACACAGCAGTTGCCAGTTCACCTGGTTAAAGGCAGATTTCTAGACTTCTGGACTTCCTTCCAGTGCTGCAGCCATTACTGGAGCATGTATACAGGATAGGTTTTGATGGTAGTTCTCAACAGGCAAGTGGCCTGTACCAGAGTACTAGCAAAAAAAATAGGGTAGAAAAGGGAAATATTTTCCCACATGCTACTCAAAAGACAATTAATAATCATTATCATAACTTTGAATAGCTATCATAACTATGAATAGCCTGGTTTCTTCTTTCTGCACTTCAGTTTTTTATTTGCAAACACAAGTTTTGCCTGCTAAGGCCAAGCAAGAGCTAAGACCAAGTTCAAGGACCTGGGAGAATATTGTTAATGTAGCTGGAACTTAAGCGCCAGTGTGACAGATAACATATTCTCATTCACTAATAGTCATGCTTAAATTCAGAAAAATCTTTCAAGATGTCATTGAAAAATGGAAATAGAAGTAAACCATTTAAAATACAAAGGTTAGAACAGTATATTTGTCCTATTTTTATAATAATACACAAATGAAATGCTGAGAGATCTCTTACTGTTTCCATAGATTTTGTCTGTAGTTTATTTAGCGATGTAGACATCTAATAAAAAAGATGCTGCATAAACCATAGTCCAGGCTGAATGTGCTTCTGTTTTTGGTTTAGGTAGAAATGTTTTTTCTGGCTGCGTCCTTCATACTTAGGTCTTCTTACAACAAATGGAAAGCCCTTAATTGTACCTGAGGGAATAGTTAATCTACGGTGGACATATGGTGGACAAAGCTGAGTCTAGTAAATGAAAAAAATTATAAACACAAAATGTGTGAATGTCTGCACAGTCTGAGAGTCATGGGAGATATTGTACTGTTGGACTGTAGCTTAATATACTCTTCTTTTCTATCACTATATTAATAGACGTCAGTGCAGCATAAAATGCATAGTTTTAGAAACTAATCTATTTCATGTGTGTTTTGTTGGATTGAGAAGAAAAGCCTGATTTTAAGACAGGACAGAATTTCTTTTCTGTGCAAGTTGTCCTGCTCCCACCTTTGTCATATGACATAAATGCAATTTGATTTCATTAGTGGAGTGAAGCTCTCTGAAATTTTTAAAAGTTGTAACATTTGACTGGGGGCAGTTAATCAGTGTTAACCCTGAGCAGCTCTTGGGCTTTATGGATTCAAGCATTATATGTGGTTGCACTGCTCCAGCAAAAGGTTAAGTATTAATGGAAAATGTTCACAGCTCTTTTACTCAAAGAAAACATGTTACTTGTAAGTTTTCTTTTGATTTTACTTTTACAGTTACATTGAATGTCTTCATTCATTTAGCCATCCATAAAGCAAATATTGTTGCACATGCAGTGGATAATAAGTCTTTTTAGGACTACTTGTGTGGTATGTCACAGATCATTAACTGCAAGTAACCACCTGACTTGAGGGAAGTCTGGAAGCATCATTACAGTGAAATAAGCTTTTATTTCTGTATCACTGCGGCACATTGATTTGTAGGAATGTCTCCACTAGCTACTGTGGAAATATATTTTCATATATTATTATTGAAGGAAGTTGATGAGAGAGGATAACCAAATTTCAAGCATGAATAGACATTCGTATTAAGATTTTGGACAAAGTGGGAAAAAGACAAGTGCTGTTGTAGCATTATTTCTATTTAAAAGCTAGCTAGGTCAGTAAACTTATCTTTTTGTAATGCTTCACAGTTTCAGAGACAGACTAATAAATATAGTAACAGTATTTATGTGTACACTGAGACTTTAAGTGAAACGCTTATAGTAACTGAATATGTTTACTACTTTTTGCAGGCAGAAAATGTGCAAGAGAAGTTTCTTCCTAATCAGGAAGGAAAACTTAAGCTTTTTCTATTTATTTCAATGAACCATAAAAAACAAAGATTGTTATTGGAAGTAACCAGCAATTATTTCAGATCAATTTAGAGGATGAAGCATAATCTATGTTAATATGGGGAATAATTGTAATGGATAACCTTCATCAATATCATTAATAGGAGTTTGTAGTATGAAAAATGCAATTCTGAAATGTTGGCCTGAAAATATCTTAGAAAATGTGAAATTCTAACAGAGTTTAAAGTTAGAATAATGCTGTAAGATCATCATCTTGTTATATTGCTGTTTTTCAGAATAGTTTGCTGTCAGATCCTTCAGGAGTAAAATACAATAGAAGATGGATAAATGAGTAGAGTGTTCAAATCATCTTCTCTTAGTGGTATAGTATGAACTGTGTGCATGCAGATTTAAGCATAAAGAAGAAAATCTATGGAGAACATATGATATGTGTATTTTTAATTACATAATTGTCAGGACTTTGTCATATTTATTGGGGATTTGCAAGAGAAGAAGCGGAAATTAATGGTACTATTTCAAGTTTAGTGCACAGTTATAGCTCCATACACTTGATATAATGAAACATTCTGAGTTTACAGCGTCCATTTCAGTATAGCATGGATACTTTGCTAACTGTGGCTTTTTTTGATAGATCTTTAAACATATTAATGCCTTCATGACATTAACACCTCTGGTTGTGAATTCTTCATTGTTCCAGTATTTGGGATGGTATGTCTTGATGAGGTTCTGAATGAGCTGCAGTTTCTTTCTTCTATCTACTTTGGTTTATTTATAGGTCAGGTTTTTTTAAGGAAAAAAATTGTATTTGAAAAAAGATATTTCACTATTTGGCTGTGTAAGATGAGACTGTAATGGTGTTACTATGGGAGTAACTACTAAGCCAGGATCGAACTTTGGTTGATCTTAAGATCACTGAGATAAACTAGGTAGTTTAAATACACACAGCATTGCTGTTATTATTGTGGTTATTTACATTTTGTGCTTCCAGCCCTCATGATATGGAGGATAACCTCAAAATGTCTTTGTTGTTTTCAAAGCAGGGATCTAAGATTGTGTAGTGCCAAAAAAATCAGTGTTAAAAATCAATTAAGATTTGCTGAAATGTGTTGATTAAGGAGGTGAAGTACAGTGATCATGAATGGTAAATTAGAAATCTAGTTTGTTTATTTAAAATAAGATCTTAAAAGAGGATGGCTTTATGTACATTGTACATAGTTTTTATTTAAAAAATACTGAGTCCCCTATGGAATTTACCTGATATGTTTTATCTTTTTTAACTCAAATTGTTTTCCAGAAGTAATGGTTTCAGAGTTTTCTCTCTTGTTTAACAATGTAACAGTGTATTTTGTGAATATGACAAGGTAACTTCTGCCGAACCTTTTGAGAAGGTTTAGTTTCATTCTATTCATTTGTCCTTTGATGCTCTGAACACAAGGAGTAACCATGTCATGTCATGTCATGTCATCTCATCTCATCTCATCTCATCTCATCCAAATTAGTATTTTTAACACTTAAAAATTTTTACACTGTCAAAGGAGCCATACCACATTTGCTACAGTCTGTTTAGTGTTGGGAATCACTGACCTTAAGATAAAAATTTTGGTTGTTTATATAGTTGTAAATTTAGAGTGCGTTTAGTGACTTCAGATGAGCTGCTCCAAGTTTACTCTGATGTTTTTATGACTAGCCCCTAGATTACAATATTATTTTGGATTACTTTTTTTTTATAAGTATACCATGTGGTCTTTCTTTTGTAGTAAATATTGTCCAATATGTTTACTTAATTATGTGTGATAATAAGAATATATTGTACTAGAATAATACTAGTATATGATGCTAGAATTCATGAAAGTTTTGAAATATGTATACAGAAATGTTAATGTATATGTATATGGAACATCTGACTTTGACTAGAGAACTCACTCCTAAGCATTCCTACATAATAACATTTGAAAATTGCCATCAGGATCATTGCTCTTGTTTCGGATGCTAAACAAGCACAAATTCAAAAAAGCTACAGACTAAATATAGTTGAATGGAACACACAAAATAGGAAAATGTTTTAAGAAAGGTTTGCTTTTGAAAAATACTGGGATATAATAATTATGTATATTGAGGGCATCTTTAACTTAAAAATGCTGGATTTTGCAATCCTGAGCTGCTTTTTTTTTTTTTTGTGTGTGTGTGTGTGTTAGATAATTTAAAATGAAAGCTGGAAAAATAAGATTTGTACAGGTAGTGCACTTCTGATACTGTGGAAAGAGAGAGACTCCCTCACTTGATAAGAATTTACTTTATACATTTATAGGAGTTTGAAAAGTAACTTGCTGTAGGCATGCAGAAAGAGTGAGAGAGTGTATAGGAATTGATGGTCAGGCTGTTTCAAAAATATTTTTATGTTCTGTGGCCCATATAGAAAATGGTGCCATTTTGGAGTCTAATTCTCAGTCACCTTTCAAAATCATTATTGGTTTGGAGATGCCACTGCTGTGTCTCATGGGAAGCGTAGTGCTGATGCTTCTCTTCCCATTCTCCTGCAGGCTTTGCTCCTGATGCTGTGACTTAAAGGCTGGGTTTGGTTTATTTTTCCCTTTATGTCTTAAGTGATGTATTGCATCCTCTTAAGTATGATAGGACTTTGTGAGAGTAATGCATCGTGGATACCATCCAACTGGCAATCCAAACTTAGGAGAAAATAGCAGTGTAAGACAAACAAAAAAACCCTCTCATTAGGCACCATACTGATCTTTCTGAATCAAACTGTTCTGTTCTCTTGGTTGGAATTCTTGTAGGGAGTTAGTTTTATATGGGAAAAGGAACCCTTTTAAGCAGAAAAGCAGTTTGCAATGTAATAAAAAAATCCTTGTAGTTTTGACTAATGATTATGGACTAGTCCAACTGAAGAGAGTTTTCAGAGTTTCTGATTTTTGATCCATTGTTCAATTCTAAGAATACTGTTGTGGTAATTTATTTTAAGAGCATTACCCTGTCCTTGCATATAATTGAGGAATAAAAGTCTTGTCTTGCTACGTTGTAATTCTGTGAGGTTAAAAATTATTCTGTATGAAGACTATTGACAGTTTTTTCACAGCAATATTTAGTAAAAAATGCTGTAAAGAAATTTTCTAGAAAGCGCTGTATAAAGTGGTTATAAAATAGGGAGTACAAGTTCATGCTGCAGAAGATTTCTGGGTTCTCTCAGAAGTTACTTTTTGTGTTCTTTACTCAGTTCTTGTCATACAGTAACTATAACTTTCTACAACACTGCTGATGTCTATGAGAACAATTACTGAAAAAGTTTGGAGTTAATAGTTTGAATTTACTTTTTTTTAATATGAAGGATTTTTATTTCTTAAGTTGTCTCAAGCTACCAGTAGAAGTAAAAGAAATAATATAATGAAAGAATAAAGAACATCATTGTAGAAGTGTCTATTGCCAGCTAATACATTGTCTAATTAATAATTAACAATTTTCTTGGGTCGGCTTTTTAAAGTATGTATGTTAAGATGAACTCCTCTTACACTGTAAGCTTTGGAGTTTTATTTTGAGAATAGTGTATCCAAAAGGTTTTTAGAGAATGGTTGTTGGTGTAGTTGCATGTTTATGTGGCTGATCACTAAGGTAATAATGCTGTTTTTTGAGCACAACCAGTACTTTTTCCAGCTGCTTTATAGTGATATCTTGAAGCTTAAAATGTAATCTATATGGGTAAGCCACAAAAGCCAGTATATATTAAAGCAGACTCTGACAGTAAATCAAAATTGAACAGCTGGCAACACTACTAAAGTCATAAACTTATTTATTAAAAAAACTAAACAGAAGAATTATATTAAAAAGAGAGGAATATATTCTACAGACCAGTGGATATAGCTTAAAACCTGGAAAGTGCTGCAGATTAAGGGCCCAATTTATGAACATCTGTTCTGGCAGTTTTTGTGAGATTCTCATGTTCTTTACAATAAAAGTTTGAAAAGTGTTCCCCCCCCACTTATTGTACTTTTCTGCAGTTCATGAAAGTTGCATTGAGCCTTACGCAACTGGACCTGTCTGCTTTACACACTTGCTAGAGTAATTACTATTTGTGAAAGCGTAAGGGCTATAGCAACATCAGTATCCCATAGTATACACTTGTTCTAGGTGATATCACTGGCTTTAAAAGCAGTGAAAGAACACCGAAGTTTCTTTCATGTATTTAAACTTAAAGAGTGTGGCAATGAACTAATAATGGGAGCAGGTCCCTAGAGAGCGAAATGGACAGAAAAACATCTTGGACATGGTTTCTCTAAAACTGAAGCATACTTACAAATCTGCCGTTTTGCTCTTTTAACAGTCACCAAAACAACTGTTAACTCCCCTCGTCTCTTAATTTTGAAATAAATGATCATAGAATGATTATTTTAATTGTGATGTTTACACCAAGCAGTATCCTACATTTTTGTCATACTGACAGATGTGTGGGGATGAGCATTAGAATATTCTTGGTCTGCTTTGAGAGGGAACTGAAAAATCGTAAATTTATGTTTATGCCACTGTGTCTGAGGATTGTTTTGGAGACTTTAGCCACAAAGCCTGTTTTATAATCAGGCTTGATCTGCACAGCACAAGTCATCATATTTTGCTCTCTAACTCTTGCTTCATGACTAGTAATTCAGAATTAACTAGAAAGATCATTGTGAAAGGCCATCAGTTTTTCTCACAAGCAGTGCAGAATCTACTAAACATCCAAAGCCCTGCTGCCATTAGGAGACAAAGTCAGTCTCTCCACAAAGTCCATGATTAGTAAACTGAGTTGCAAAGGGAACACTGAGCAAACATTCAATAAACCCACTTTCTCCTGAGCAGATTATATTGCTTTCTTGATGAAAACAGTTATGATTTCTTTCTGTTTGAATATTATTAGTTTCACTGTGTTATGCCTTTATTTATTAGGTTGCAGAACCACATGCTTTTATAGCTGTTTATCTGAGGAGAAAGAAAACTTCCAGGTAAGGGTCTTCAAGATGGGGAAATCTCTGCTCCCTTTGGAAGGTAGCTTCTGATACATTTAGGGTCATACTGACTAACAGCAAGGTAAAGAAGAGGATTTCTGGTATCCTTTGGACAAAGCAATATCTTAGGAGAACAGGGTATTTTATGCTTCCATGCTATCCATTTCTGAGCATTTTATAGTGTTGATGCATCTTCATGGTCTTATTTGTGGTGTGCATCCATTTCTGAGGTTGCTTTTTTTTTCAGCTAACTTGTGGAGTATTAGGGAACTGTATTTCTGCCAAATGTATACTGGTTGTTGATAGTTCCTTTTGTCTTCTCATTGAACTAAAGTAGGAACACATAGAGCAGCTTGCAGGTTTGGAATCTCTCCAGAGAAGGGCACTCCACCAACCTCTCTGGGCAGCCTGTTCCAGGGCTCCACCACCCTCAAAGTAAGGAAGTTTTTCCTTAAGTGCAGATGGAACTTAATGTGTTCCAGTTTGTACCCATTGCCCCTTGTCCCATTGCTGGGCACCACTGAAAGGAGACTGGCTCTGCTGTCCGGGCTGGATTACATGTCTCTTCTTGCACTTTTCAATACTCTCAATTCCTTTTACACCTAGTCCCTTGTGCTTGGTTTAAATGGAACAGTCTTAATGTTGGTTTTCTTTTTTCCTTCCTGATTCTTCCGGGCATGGTGCTTCATCAGCCCAATATGGACACCACGTTTTTGTTCTTTTTAAAAAAAATAGCTCTGTTTTGAGAAGTGTGGGTTACTTTGCCTACTTTTCTTTTTAATATATTAGTGATCTTATGTAAATTCTAGCAGGTTCTCTGGCTGAATAAGCATGATGGGTGAACTCTTTAAGTATTTTGGTTTAAATAAGTAGCTGTACTAGTGCACTGGAAAAGATTTCTTTTGGAGCTGTGACAGTCTACAGGGTATATAATCCACATAGATTAGCATGACATTTCCTTCATAATCCTATGAATTTTCTGCCTTAAAAATGCTTCTGTGTTTTTCCTAAGGATTTTAATACAAAAGACCCTTTAAATACACGACAATGTTTAGAATTATTATATTGTCATTGTGTGCTTTTGTACTTAAGGTGTACAAGTGCATAAAACTTGGCATTTCTAGTCTCTCTTTTTTTTTTTTTTAATTTCAATTTAGTATCTATTGCTATATATTAAGTACTTAGGCCAAGATGGCAGAATTTTTGTAAGCATGCTGGTGCTTTAAAATGTCAGCTCGTGTCTGGTGGAATTTTCAAATGTGCCTAGTTGCCCAGTAGTTGCTTTGGTACTTGAAAGTCCCCCTAGGAATGCCTGCTTGCATCTTTCAATATTTCAACGGTGATTCTAAGCGTTTAATTATTCCTAGAAGACATCTAAATGCAGGGGAAGTTAAATTTGAGTACCAAACCAGTAGATATATAGCAATACTGGTGACCTAGTTCTGGGTTGTGTGTCTGAGTTTTCTGAAATTAATTTTAGGATTGCTCTGGGGAAGCGCATGGTAGATAGCCAAGTTCTATTATAGTTGCAAAATACAATTTAATTTAATTTTGGAAAACATTCTGAAGAAACATAGAATTAACTTCCAGTTACCTAATAAAATCACTTAAATGTGGTGCACATTTAGTTTCGTGAAACTTACTTTTTGTGTTTACTCTACCTCACTTCTTGCTCTGGAATTCTTTTCCTGAGCATTAGCACAGCTGCATCATCCATTTCCACAGTCCTTTTAACCTCCACTTTTAATTAAAAAAAAATTAAATCAGATGCTGTTTAAAGCTTCCCATTTAGTTTTGGGAAAATAAAAGTTCACATCTTGCTTAGGAGCGTGTGAACAGCTGTTAAAAGCCACAAGCAAAACGATAGTTATAAAAGTGGTGGGGGGAATTTTAAGAGCAAGCTGCCAGTTTGACTGTAATTTTCAATAGCTCTTCACTTTCAGCCAAATGGTTTGAACAATAATTTTCTTAGAAAAAAAACTGTGTTTTATAGAAGCAGCAGCCCAGGCAGTTAGGCCAGTGGTAATAGGAGGCAGCTTGCCATTTCTCTTTTAACTTTTTATGAAATTTTTCTTTGGATGTGGGGAAATTGCTCATTAGAGAGGTTGGAGGGGCTGATATCCACCCGTGCCCACCCACCATGTAGGTACATATGTCTCCATCTGATTCTAATGAGGGATCTTGTTCATTGAAATTCCCAAGTTCCAAGACTAAGCACAGAAGGATAATACTTCCCTCACACCATATTTTATCCGTTATAATGGACAAGTGATTTTGGTCCAAGTAGGAGCATTATAGTCCTGTTTATGACTTAAGCATTTTGAGGTAATCATAGGGTTTCTTATTTTGAGTCTGAGATACCAAATCTGACTACTCAGTTGAACAAACATGCAGGGAATTTATCAGATGCTGAATATTTAAAAGAAAGAGGACAAATTTAGACTGTTTCTTGTTCAATCCATTTTCTTTATTGTAAGTAGGCTCCTTCAAGAACATTTTATCTTTCTTGGTGTGTGTGTGTGTGTGCTAGAGTATAAAATGCTATGTGACCTAATAACCATGTATATCTATCTCTGGAATTATTTGGGCAGTTTTCTTTGGGCTGTCCTAGCTGGTCCATTCCATAAGTGAGATATTGCTGCAACACCTTCCCAGATGTGTGGTGTCAGTCTGAACAGACATGACATGTCTCACCAGGTTACCCTGTGGTATGGGGCCAGTAATTTTGCTTAGTTTAAGATTACTGTGTCAGTGTGCACTAATTTTCAGAGTATGCATCTGGGTATGGAGTTGTCTTCATACAGTTTGGAAGCCTGGCAGATATATGGCTGTAGCACAGGCCTGGGCTGTGTGTGGCATATCAGTATAGCTTTGTATGTGTGAATGTGACAGAACAAGCTTTGCATGGTAACTTGTGCTGATCCACTGAGGTGAGATGTCCCCTGACCCACACTTTCTAATTATGTCTCTTGACTTTTTTGTGGGAAAGCAGAATGATAATAATTATAAATGCTTTTGAAGTTTCTTCAAAGCTGCATTTTTTTTTTATTTTTTATTTAATTGAGGTTGTTGGCATGTCTGTTATCGTTTAATTTTAGCAGATTGCAGCTTGTGTTAACTGATGCCATCATTAATATTGTCTGTCTTGGTACTAGTTGCTTTGTTACCCTTCTAACTGCTGTGTTGGAGTTTCCACATTTGTGTTATGCCTTCAGTATCACTTATGCCAGCAGCGGTGTAGCAATGTGCAGCCTAGTGTTTTGGGTTTTAAGGTTTGGTATGGCTTTCATTTGAGATATCTGTTTGCAGTATGATCATGTTTCCTTTGCATGGACAACTAGTGAAAATGAGTAGCAATGTAAATTGTTTAAAAAATATTTTATTTGTTTTCTGCTTATATGTGTAAGTATGTTATGACTTCTAGCAAGCAAGAACCAAAAAGCTTGTCAATCACTTCAGATTTCTTGGATGTCTCATTTTCATGTTGTTTATTTAAAATTCACTAAGAATTTCCCACTCTCACTTCTGAAAGGAGAATAAGAAAAAAGTAGGACAAACAAAATACCAAGTGAGTAATTCACTTCTGTCACAGTTAATATTCCTGGTGCCAAACTAGGAAGCTCTCACTGGACTCTGCTGGAAATGTAATTTTGTGTATAAATCACAGAATTCCAGAATTGGGAGAAGTTTATGGGTCCCATACACAGTGTATATTGGAGGCCACTAATAAGTGGGTGATGAAAAAGATTTTTATGAGAAGGGATGAAATAGATTGAGTTCCTTAGCAGTAGGAAAAAGACAAGCAGGTGTATAAAACAATGGGATGAGAATAGAGGGCAATTATATATCATCTTTTCAATATAAACCCCAGGAAATCTTGTGTTGTCTTATAAAACAGCAAGCTTAAGATAAAAAGATAAAATTACTTTTTCACATTGTGAATACTCGAATTGTGGAAGTCCTGTTCATTGACTGTTGTAGAAGCCAAAAGTCTACATGGGTTCAGAAAGGAACTGCAGAGGTTTGTGAAGGGCTGGTCCACCTGTGGCCATAAAATGTTTCAGCTGTCTTCCTAGCACTTGGAGATGTGTCAGGCTGAGGAATGCAGACTGCCTGCAAGTGAGGTGTGTATCAAGGAGGGATCACTGTAGTTGTACAGTGTCTTATTTTTCTGCTCCAATACATGCTGTTGACTGCTCCTTGAGGTGGGTTACTGGCATGGGTTATACCAGACCTTTAAATATCAGATTAAAATAAAAAAGCAAATTACTGACCTTGAGCTGTTATGACTATTGCTCCCCCACTCCACCCTCAAAAACTCCTTCCAGAACAGCAAACAAAACACCCTCACTTGCCATTTTGCCCTCAGTGCCTAAGGTCGTGTGTCTGTACTTATGTATATTACTTTGTAACTGGTTGGTTACAACAGTGCAGGTGAGAGAATATGATCTGGATTCTGGTGGTTGCTCCAGGATCTCATTTATTTTACAATACAGCATCCTTTGGATAAAGTGATTAAGAAGTCTGTGGGATAGAGAGGGGCACTGAATATCTGGTTAATCTCTAGTGATTAATTTTAGGCTTTCAAGGTCTTTACAGTATCTGCTCTTAACAGATGTGTTAGTCATGCAGACTCTTCTGAAAATCCCATTTCTTGCCTAGATTATGTTAAAGAAGTTTATTTTGCTGAAAAGTTCTAAAAATCTAAGATGTCGTTTAATATGTTTTTATAAATATATTTTAAATAGAAGCATGATGGTGACACAGTTTTCCAAAGAGTGCTCAATGATGGCCTAAATGAATATTTAATTATTAACTAAAGTCTCTTTACTATCCTAATTCTGAGAACTTCACCCATGGAAATTATGCCTGCAGAAACTCCATGCCCTCTTAATGTATATTCGAAGAGGAGGAGTGTACTTAAGTCACAAAAAAAATAGGTCATCGTTGGTGCCATGCTAAAATTTTAGTAGATAATATCTTGGAGTTATTTATGAGGAACTTGTTAAGTTCTTGACTCATGTTCTCTCTTTCCTTTTCACAGCTAGCAAAGGAAATGCTGCTTATCTTTGAGGACTCCTAACTAAAGAGTAGAGTGGGTTTGTGTAACTGTTTGCAGTCATCACTGACCAAATGGTCTGGGAAAATAAACTTTCAGCATCTAAATTTTGCTGTAAGTCAGATGTAGCTAATTTCTCTTAGCTTCAGTAAAAATGGACCGAAGCAGAAACTCTTAAAATCTTTGTTGGTTTTAGGTAGTTTTAGAAAAAACATAAAAAAGTTTACAAAGAGAAGTCCCAGCTGAACCTTAATTTACTTGCTTAATATTTTCAAGTTAGAGTGAATCCTGAAAAATTTTTAGATTATCAAGAAAACATCTGGAGTGTTGATCTGGTTTGAAATATGTAGTCTTTGAAATGCTGTAGCTCAGTTTATGAAATAGCTGATAAATTTACTGCCAGTGATCTGAATATGTGTCATTTTAATTTCTTCTTCTATAATTAAAGTATTATTTCTTTAATAAGCAGCCTTTTTTCTTATAAAAGGTCATTTAATATAAATTTGAGTTGTACTATTAATTTTTTGACTGCCAATTGAAAGCAGTTTCACTTGGTAATAATTTATTACAAAAACTTCCAAATGGGCTGCTGTCAAACAGGATTTGATACACATGGAACAGTTAAGCAGTAATAAATTGCCTAGTAACTGAGTAATTTCACTCAGATATGTGCCAATCTTGCCTCTGCAACAAGAAAAGTTTGGAAGAAGAACTGATATTTGAAATTGCTTAATGCTGGAGGTTTATTGTAATAACGGTAATACTGACTTGGCCTGATCTTTGAACATTTAAGGCTTTTTTTTTATATCCCAGTGAATGATTTCATGTTCATTTATAATTTTTGTTGTGGGAGAGCTCCCAGATGGGTATGTAGGAGTTGCATTAAGTATCTCCAGCTCTACCACATCTGGTGGAAGCAACAATAGAATCAGGCACAGAAGGGCCCTGGAGCTCACCTGGATTGGCTCAGTTAGGAACAAGTAATTCAAGGTATTGGATAAAAGCATCACACTTAGAGGACAGACAGATTTTTAGCATGGCTGTTTGGCATGAGTTCAACAAAAGTGTACCTGTGGAAATGGTCTGTATAGGTGGATGCAGCAGCAGCCATCAAGAATGGTCGAGTGGATCCTGTGAGGAATTGTTTATTAGGTAAATGCTTTTTATAGGAAGAGTTTTGTATTAATAATTTATTTCCATGGCATTGTAAAATATATTACTCTTGAGTTATGTTCCTATGCATTATTTTGAGAACACTGTCTTAGGAAATGCTATGTAAGGGTAAAGCTTTTTGCTCAATGCTATCTTATGTCCGGATTTATGATTTTTGGAAGAAATTACTTATACAACATTACCTAGCTTGCAAGGCACTGTAGAATGTTTGAATTCTAGACAGAACTGAAAATGTGTATAACATTTTGTGGGGGTTTGGTGGAGGGGAAAGTAGGTGAGGTTTGTTTTGTATTCTGTTTGTAATTACAGACTGCATCTAAGAGATGTCTGCTTTTAATAACAGGAATTTTATTTTTTTTTCATATGCAGTAGTGAGACTGACTTGGTTAACTTGCATTCCCTTTTGAATGCAGACAAGGAATTCAGCCCTTCTAAGCTCATGGAGGCTGTAGTTCCATGGCTGGTTGATTTTGTGGTGAAGACAATTTACAGTTTGAAGTTAGCACCACTGCTGCATGGGAAATCGGATCTGTGACTTGATCTGGGTTAAAAAGCACATTGCAAAAAGAAATGGCTATTTTTAACATGGATCAGCTCATTGAGCTTCATAAGCTCCTACGAGTTGCATGGCCTCCTAAGTAGGTGAGGAGAGAATAGTGCGCTGTGTCCTGAGATTGGGAATGAACAACCAGGAGTGAGACAGGTTGGTGAGGTTTTCCGAATTTTAGTGCTGGCATCTGTAGGTGTTGCAGCTATGTATGGAGACTCCTGCTGTCTGAAAAAGGTGACAGATGTGAGTGACTGAAGGTAGAATCTAAGAAATGTTGTATGAGTTTTCATTAGGATCCCAAGACTTTGAGTTTATGAAATTACAGTGAGCTTTATTTTTTATGACTGTCAATCCACCAAGTCTTTGTGAATTTTAGAATGATAAATCATGTGGTAGTGTTCCTAGTATTTAACTGAAGATGACTGTACCTTGTCCCGGGATTGATAAATTCAGTGATGATGTAGCAGATACATCAGAATTAGAGAAAATATTTGAGAGAGATGAAGAAAAGCTGATCCATCCATGGCTTGCAGATATATTGGACTAGCACCATCTTCTGAATGTTTGGTACATTACAGCTTTATGTCTTCACTAAGGTATTAAATAACATTTAAAAAAACTAACCACAGCACTGTAGTATCTCAGTATCTACTGAGTTTATGATATTGTTCAACCAAAGTGAAGACCTCTGTAGTTGAAATAGTGAGAAATTAAGATTAATTTTTTTTAATACTTTTCAAACCTCTGCCCTAAAAACTACATTTACTACAATAGAGAGGGAAATTATGTTGTGAAAAAAACTATTGATTCCAGTAATTTGTCACTAAGAGCTCAGCTAAATCAATGTAAGGATTTTTTCTTAAAGTTTCAGTAATCGTCATAAAAATTGTTTCATGTTGAATCAAAGAATGGTCTGTTGTTATTTTTCTGTCAGCAAGTCTTGTTTCAGAGTGCTTGGGTAGTCATTAAAGTTTAGTACAGGGAAGTTTGGAGACTACTGTCAAAAATGGTGATGGGTACTCTAAAGAGAAACATATTTTTTGCAGTTAGGCTCATAAAAATTAATTTGTCCAGAGGAGTTCATATGAACATTTAAAAATATGTATTGCAGTCATCGTGTGTTCAAAATATTCTTACAAGATTATGAATCAAGTAATTCTGCGTTTCTTATATGTTGCTCTGTAAAGGGTAGTGTTATATTGGTGAGAGAAAAATTGGATTCTGAAGGGTGTAACTGTTTTCTTGTTAGTGTTTCTAAAACATTGGTAATTAGAACATGACATATCACTTGAAACTTGGTTTTTTTCAATATATGTGTTTAAATACTATGTTTGTGAAAGATGCTGGATCCAAAAAGTGAAATATTTTGTTTGTTACTTGTAAAAGCTTTTGAGTGTGAGAAGTGCTGCAGCTACAGTTTCAGAGATACAAAAAAATTATTACATATTTTTATGCTCTATAGTATTTGAGTTATGGTATTAATTAGCAGAATAACCATTTCTCTGAGATGGTCACCCTAATGATACAGTAATAACTGTATCATTTATAATTGCATTAGACATTTCATTGTCTAATACCAATGTGTTAAGAGTTTGTCTGCGGGGACAGGAATTCCAGCTGCTGTTTGGCACCCTGGATTATGGTTTGTGTGAATACACATTTGTTTTGTTTTGCTTTCTCAGCATCACTCTATAAACACGTTGAGCTGTGTTTGTGTGCTGTGCTGCTCACTGTGGCTGCACAGTGATTTTTATAATTGGATTAATATAGCAGGAAAAATGCAGATGGGGGTGTGTTCTCCTGACCCAGCCATTTTCTCATTTCTCCTTGTCTCCAGGAAATAGCTATAATGATGTTTGAGTCCAAATTATCAGCTTTAACTTAATAAGGAAGTAAAACTAATTGCCAGCAAACTTCTCATTGGCACAAACATTAGGAAGCCTGGGCACAAGTGTTAAAAGAAGATGAAAGATGATTTAGTGCACAAAGCAGTAAGTTCATGGTTCACTGAAACTTCATGTGATCTTAGGCAAAGCTTTGGATTTATCTTTTCATGCAAGTTTCATTTTTCCATTTGTAAAAATAAGAATAGTGTTTGTCTAATTTACTGGGAAGAAAATTAATCAGCAAATGACCTGTTAGTAATTGCAGAGTGCTTAAAAACTGGCAAGAAAGGCCAGGTAAGAATCTGACTGACTGGATAAAAAGCAACAGTGAACAAACTGTGATCTTTCCAGGAGGAGATTGTAATCTTAGGGCACATTCCTCTATGGAAAATAAAAGCTAATTAACCAAAAGCATGAAATTAGAGAACATTAAAGTGCTGGGAGATGATGCTTTTGAGAGAGAGTGACATTATTTTGCTGAAGCTGGGCTGTTCATTCTTTATACCAGGATGCACAAAAGTGTTTCATGTTCTTTTGTTCACATCCCCACTTGATTTGTTAAGCGTACCCTAAGGGCATGTTTATTTAGGTCTGTACACTCCAGACAGTAAACAGAGATATGTGGTAAAATCACCTGCAGAGAGGTCTGTGCTGCCACATCTAAACTGGTGCCAAGATTAATGCATTTCATGTTAACTTGGTCATCTCTTTGCTATGACACTGTCTGCCATCTAAATATGTTTTCAGTGTACTTAGTCATGTAAGTGGCAGGATGGGGAGATGACAATCAACATATGCCTTTCATCCTTCTCTCTTGCTTTCTGTGTCCTTTTAAAAAAGGCCAAGTACCAATTATGTTTTAACACTACAAGATGATTCAACTGTGTATTTGCTTAATAATCTAATCTTTTTTGAATACTTATGAATGTCTGCATTATGGGTAGGGAAAAGGAGTATAGGTACCTGACAGAAGGGATCAGATTTTGACCATCGTTGTAACTTTATCCCATTCAGTCAAATGGTAAATGGTTGCAAGAATTTCTGACAAGAATTTATTAAAAAATGAAAATGGGAAATGTCTAGCTGAGAAAAATATTCTTATTTTTTCTCTGACTGTCTCGTCAAGCTGCGTAAGCCAGTCATCTGTAATCTTAGTTTTACAAAGAAACTGGGGTGTGTTCTTTTTTTTTTCATGAGAAAGTTTCTCTGGTATGGAAGGATGCCTGCTGTTTGTATTTGCAGAGGCTAACATATCTTCCTAAAAATGACCTGTCATCTAACAAACATTATGCATGCTTGTTATTAGGCAAGAACCCTATCCCTTTGTCCTCAATAGTTAGCTGCACTTGGTGTGCTGAGATGGAGACATTTGCTTCTGGCTGCTCTTCTTGTTTTTTATTGAAACCTATTTTAAGTCTTGGCAATGTTAACCTCGTTATCCTTTTGTCTTCATCCTAAAGATGGACAAGAACTACTGTTTTATAACTTTAGAAAAAAATGCTGTAATCCTCTATTGTTTAGCAGTATCTGAAAGTATCATTTAGCATGGGATGTTTTTAATATAAACTTAATATAAAGACTACAGCTACTTCCATAAATACAAATCAAAGAGAACTTGTCATCCTAAAAGCATTCTTTCTTACTATTTCCTGTGTTATAACAAACTATTAGTATCATCACCCTGATTTTGTTGTGTGAATTGCCCTTATTCTAAGACACTCATTGCAGATTTTGTGTCTTTGTATGTCATTCTTTGAGAGGAGGGAGAATTCCACATAGGCTTTGTAAAAATAACTGAAGGCCTGTAAGAGAGGTATGCATAAAACCAGGAAAACCTCACTTCACAGGCATGATGCCTTTTAACTGGAGACCTAGGAATTGCTTACTTCTCCTTTCCCATATTAGGCATACATTTTCTTGTTTTATATATTTAGGAATTTGTCTTTTGGTTTAGAGGAAGCTCAGATCATAGATTTGGCATTTAGAAAGTTACATTTTTCTTTAATGATTGAGAAGCATATTTGCTGATAATTTCGATTTTTATTTTTTTTTAAGGAGGAAGTGTTACAATGTTTTATGTCAATTATAAGAGTTTTAAGTTAACAGGTTTTTTTACTTTCTGAAACCAGTAATTTCCTGCTGTAGCTGGAAATGTTAGGTAAATATATTTTTTTAAAGTACAAACGTGAAGCACCAGCTATTATTGTTCTGCCTTAGCAAGTCTTCTAATCCAGTTTGATTTGTTACCATGTCCTCATAGGGAAGCATCAGCAGTAGAGTGTACATGACAGTGAGAAAGTAAACACATGCTTGCAATCAAATTAATGTATTTCATCTGTCTTCAACTAATAACAATCTGTCATGCTATCTATCTGAGAAGGGGCATAAACAGTTTATTTTGTGTTTGGAATAACTTCCTGGAGGTAGTTAATGTGACATGTAGTTTGTCTGACATGAGTATAACCAGATCAACACTCTAGATGTTTTCTTGATAACCTAAAAAAATTACTGAGAAAATCTGTACTGGAAATGTATTTATTTTTTGTTTTGAGCTTCCTTAAGTAAGAGTATTGGCATAGTTTTCAGGACTTCCATGAAAGAGTTTTCTTTTCTTGGCAGGTAGGCAATTTTAGTATGAAAAAAAGACTGAAAATGTTAATAAAAAATTAGCTACAAAAAGCTGCAGTTTGCACTCCAACGTTTAGGTTTGAAAAGTGGAGAAGTAGTGTGCTGTAGTAATTTAAAAGTACCAAAGCAAAACTGTTTTTTGAAAAGCTGTGTAATACATGAAGTCTGTAGACTCAGTAAAATTTGTTGTCAATTTGTTGTTATTTCTGCATAATTCTGATTACTCTTATGTTATGATACCATATAATAATTAATACCATCAGATATTTGTTAAATCAGATGATTTACACAGAAAGAACATTTCTGTTTAGTTAGAAAATGAAAATGCACTTGCTTGAAGTTCTAAGTAACCCATTCAAATACTCTCTAGTTCTTAAAACTTCATGAAAGCTCCATCCTTTAGTGGGAAAGAAGTAGCTTACTGGTAAGCTGAGCAATGAAAACCTGCAGAGGTGGTGGTTACTTTTTTTTTTTTTTTTTTTTTTTTTTGTTTGTTTGTTTTTGTTTTTTGTTTGTTTGTTGTGTTTGTTTGATTTGGTTTGTGTTTTGTTTTTCTACTTTCTTTGCAGTGATGGCAGAATTACAACTGGGTAATATTGCTTACGGCAGAAGAGGCCTTAGATGGGTTCCTTCTGGCCAGGGTGGTGGGATCTGCTAAGCTATGCTCTCCTGAGGTGTTATGAGGCAGAGGTCTCATAAAGCAGACAGTAAATCCTGTTGCCCAGAATGCTGCTCCCAATCTTCATCGAGATTTCTCTCTTATTCTTCAGAATTGTGAATAATTTGGCACATCTTAAAGAAATTCCTCTTTTATTCCTTTTTTTCATGCACTTTTGCTTACGCATGGGAGAAGCAGAATCTTCACACTCTGAAATTAGACTGACTGCGCTTGTTGGGCAGTGTGTACTGCATGGGGATAATAGTGTGTAATGGTCTTGTCGTCTTCAGTCTGTTACGTTTTCAGGTGCTCAAGCTTAAGAAATCATTCTGAAATTATACCAAAAAATTGGATGTAAAAGAGATCGTCATATACAGCCGCCTTTTTTATGACCCTGGAGTATTTTCAGGAGAGAAAATACATACATAATTTTAAGCACATGTAAATCAAATTAATAAATTATTAAAGCATTTTACTTGTCATGTCTGTGTGGGCTAATCATGATAGCTCATTATTTAAACATTATGTAATTGTATACCTTGTGTGAACAGCTGCAAATACTTTGCAGAAAGATTTATATTTCATTTTTCACAGCATACTATAAAAGAATATATTTTTATATGGTACCATGGATTAATACAGATGTTTACTCATAACTTTAAAACTACCCCTAATTATTTTAAAATATGAAATAGTTATAATATGCATGATAACTACAAAACTAGATAGTTGTAAATTCATTTATGTTTTAAAACTAGTTTTAATGGAAAATACTGTAATTATAAAAAGAAATAAAAAAATCTTCTTAAACAGGAGAACTGCCCCTTTGTAACAGACTCCCTTGCAGTTACTACAATTGCAAGCTTTGAAAGTGAAGGACAGTTGGATTTGGGTGGAGAAGGGTCCTTTACTGAAATTCTCAGAACTGTCTCTTTTGTGTTTCTTTTCATACATATGGTTTAGAAAGTGACCAGGCTAGTTAATCACTGGTATCATCTAAAATGATTCTATAGTGCCTTATAGTTTGCAAGTGTAATCTCACCATCCAAGAGAAACACCAACAAACTATCAGTCAGACTTGCTGAACATGCATTATGCATGTCACTCAGCTGTTTATGCCATTCTGAACAAGCACTGTCACTATTTTTTCAGCTGCATGGAAGTACCTGTACAAGTTATATATTTGTGTTTCTTCCAGAATTACCTGAAAGGAAGATTCATGCAAAATGGATGTTTTCTGACTTAAATAAAAAGCCCTGTAGTTTTACATGAAGCTCTTCTCCAGTGATGTTATAAAAGACAAGACGGG
This sequence comes from Chloroceryle amazona, assembly GCA_027560015.1. Taxonomy (NCBI): domain Eukaryota; kingdom Metazoa; phylum Chordata; class Aves; order Coraciiformes; family Cerylidae; genus Chloroceryle; species Chloroceryle amazona. The sequence goes on along the minus strand of JANHFX010000506.1, from coordinate 64,358 downwards.
CAGTTCTGTGGAAAAGGGAGATAAATAGCATGGGTAGCAGCCTTTACATTCTGCACTAATGATATTGCATTATCTTTTTAGAGTATGTGCAGTTTTTTGCATATGAGGCAATATTTAAATCAAAATGTAATTATAGTGACATTTTTGGCATTTTAAAAGATTATAAACCCAGAACATTCATCTTTCTTCTAACTGATGATACATATTTAAAAATACTGCCTTTTTGTCTGTATTAATTGTATTACTCTGGTAAATTGTTACATGTGATTTATTGCCTTAATTTTAAGACAATACAGCTGTGGGATTTGATGTTACACTTTATTCCTTGAAGTGAACTCTGCTGAGCTAATTATATTTGTTCTAGTTCATTTCAGTGAAGCAGGTGAGCTAAAGTAGATTTCAAGCTGCTTGACTATCAGTTTTCTACAAATCTATGGTGTAATGGAATGGAAGTGATTATTTGTTGATGCACATTGTTGCTATGTGCTTTGTTGCAGGCCTTTTTTTTATCTTATGGAATGGTACATATATCTAAATAGTGTTAGAAGAACAAATTTGGCATTAATTTATTTACCATGAGTGGTTTCAGAGTCTCAAGTCAAAAGTAGCATAATTACTCAAGACTGAATTGCTGTTGAATGGTTTTGTGTGGGTAGGTTGTAAAGCACCCCTTTGTGTTTTATCTAGCACTTTCTAGGGTTTTTCTATTCCCTTGCTACTACCCAGTAAACAATAAAATTTCATTGACTTGGTCTTACTTTCTCAAGTAGAGCTATATAGAGATTTGACTTTGAATAACTGAGTGTACTGTCTCAAGTGTTTGCTCAAGATTTCTCTCTATCATTTAATATCTAGTCTTGCAACCATTTAAGATACGGTTTCCTCTTCCATTTGAGGTAGCATCATCTGTCAGCTTTTCACTGCAAGTAAGTTGTTATAGCAGCAGTTTGAAGTATAATGAAAATGTTTATACAAATCACCTGAAGATGTGACCTAATCGAATCTCTCTGGTCCTAACGTGAAGTGACTGTTTTGTCCTTGTTGTCTTTGAAATTTCACTTGCTTTCCACAGAGGTGACCATGATGGTGTTTACATTTTTTCCCTTACCTAAATTCTGCAGTGTTCTTCTTACCTGTTTTTCTTCTCACATCTTCAGGAATGCCTTAAAGGGAGTATCCTTAGGATATCTGTGGGAGTCTCATACTTCTCTCCTAGATTTTGTTTTCTTATTTCCACCACACCATATCTGTTTAGTCTCACCTACAAATCAAAATTGAGCTCTCCAGAGTTCATAAGAAGCAAGTATTTTAGTAGTAAGGAGTTCCTGATTTATTTTTGTTGTGCCAGTATCTTTGTAGGATACCTGTAGATACAAACACATAGATCTGTTATGGAGCAGCAGTTTGTCTTGCTAACTTTAAATTGAAATCGTTCTTGACACTAGACAAGATCAAAGTTGAATGTTTAATATAATTCCAGAGAAACAAGTTAGAAACAGATTTGCAGGAGAGGAGAAGTAAGGCAACGGAGATAATTTTGGGAGAATATCTAGCAACCATGGGATTTTTTTGTAGTTGTCACATGATCTTTTTATTGTGTATTTCAGGAATAAAACTGAGCAAACTGAAGTAACCCATATTGTGGATGACTTTTCGTTGAAAGGGACTTCAGAATTACTTTGGGGGCTGATAACACCCTTTTTCGGTCCTCGTAAGGGCAGTCAGGGAAGCAATACTCTGACCTCTCTCTCTCTGCCTCCTCCATTGTTCATGATGTTCCTTCTGCTACTCCTGATTTCAATTTTCGTGTGGTTTAAGTATTACATTTAATTCAATTATGCTAAGATATTCCTGTATTGTCAAGGAATTATCAGCGTACTCCTTTGACATTTTAACTATTGCTTTGCTGACTTTAACTGCCCTTCCTGACTGTTGGTCCTGTTTTTAAGACTTTTAGACTTTTAGAGATGATAGATCAAAGAAATACTCTCACTGCATTCTGTAAAATTTACACATCCTGGGATTTCTTTAGATTTTCATGGTTAGAAAACGTTATTAATGTAGATAGCAGAGTTTGTATCCAGGCACTCAAACCAAACTACTGGTTTGTTACATTTGTGTACTTTAGAGATTCACTGTTTGCAAATAGTTAAATCCCTCTTCGCTTTTCAAACTAAAATCCTTGTATCTCCTTCAGACATCTCCCTGTGAATTTCTAGCCATCAGTTTATGTTCTACTTGGTAAAAACAGAGCTATTGATTTTCCCCTGGGTTGTCATCTTTCTCATTTATATCAGATGAGAAGGGTGACTGTACCATCTGGCACACAAACTTCACTCTGGGTCTTTCCCTAAACGTTTGCACTTGATGTGTGTTCAAATCTTGCAGATTCTTTCTTTGAGACCTTTGTTAGATATAGTCTGTCATAACCATTACCACAGTTAAAATGTTCTTATTTTGCATTTTAATTTAAGTAATTCCTTTTTCTCGGCCAATATAAAGTTATCTAGTCATTTAGAATATTCTTCAAGATCATGTTCCTGGTTTGTAAAATCAGACTATATTTATGTATCTGATTCTCTTTCTCTCTATCCAAAACTTACTTGTCTTTGCCTTTTAACTTTTCAATGTTTAAGTGCATTCTAGTATCATCCTTCATCCTAAGATGCTTATTCCTGCTGTTAATTGGCTCATCATATGAGCCCACATTGGCCAGCTGTTAGTTTTCTTTCTATAAAGTCCCTGCATTCCTTAAATACAACTTTTTAGAAAATCATTTTTCTCCTCTAAATCTCTCCTTAAAGTCTTTTCACTGTGATGTGTAAATAAAAGCTGGACAAGACTTATCTCCTGGTGTGCTAAGAATTCTGCCTGTCGTGCTGACCAACATCAGATGTTCAAAAAAAAGGACTGGAGGGTAACTATTCACTGCTTTTTTTCTGATCTTCAGTAACTGTCTATGATTGTGCCCTTAGCCTGTGGCAATGCAAAGTAATTTGAGTTAGCATAGTCAGCTTTTGTTGACTGCAAACTGCAGCTTTGTATAGTTAAGTATTTATTAATGCTTGAAACCCTTTTCTTGTACTATAACTGTGCCCTCTTTCACTGAGAGCTAATGTAACATGAATTGCCTTGCATTTACTGTGAGAGTGTGCACATGGACAGTTACCTGGCAGTTATCTACCATAACAGTAACCGTACAGTTCACATGTACACTGCCCATAATTCAGAAGGCATAAGGTGAAATACTTGTAAGTGGGGAGAGGGACTGAGAATTAAAGAAAACTCAGAAGTATAATTTTACCATAATTTTCACTGCTAGTCTTTTAGACTCTAAGATCTGGTGTACTTTTAATTTCTCTACTGTAGTAAAGAATGTGCTCCCCTGATCATATATTGTTCTTGGTGTTTCTTCAAATAGAAAATAGGAGGGCATTTGAGGATATGATTTCCAGTGAAAATTTCCTGAAAATTCATCAACTCTTTAGTGTGCTGTTGTGTTCTTCCACTCCCTGATCTTTCCTTCCTAAGAAAAAAGAGTTTGAGGGAGACTGTAATTTGTGAGCTTGTCTTCATGGACTTACATAAGCATTCCATGGTATTTTAGAGGGATACTGTGTAAATGCTATCTATTTATTTTTTTTTTTGTCATTGTGTATAGGTTTTTGGAGCTTGAGTATAGTCAAAAAAATATAGTCAGTGAAATTTGGAGGTGGGGTTCCTCTAAGAGCTTATCAAATAAAAATAAATTAAATATTTTTATTTTTTCCCAAAAGAGTAATCTCACTGTTGTGTTTTACGAGCTGCTCTTAAAGCCAATATGGGAAGAGTAGAAAGAATAGATAATGATACATTTTAGGCAGTATGCTGTATTTTATTCTTAAAGGCATTTTGACAAAGGCTCTCTTCTGGTAGTCATTTGTTAGAGAAAATTAAGTAGCTGTTATGTAGACTGCATGAGTTTTTAACAAAATTGTTATCGACTTTGGGGTTTATACTATACTACATATTCTACATTTAGTATTATGAAAAATTGTACTACAAACATTCGTGTTAATAGCTCAGTATTTTAGTCCTTCACAAATTAATGCCTCTGGTAACTGGATGATTTTAGGCCTGTTCTTATAAACAAGGCCTTACTGATGTGCAAGGAACAGTAATATGTGGCAAAAACACCATGTTAACCAAGGTAAGCAGTATAAATGGGGTGTAGGAATCCCCTGTTAGACTAAAAATCTCCAAGAGAAAATCTCCAGAGCCTACAAATTAAAGCCCTCCAATATAATTTTAAAATAAAGCCTTTTATGTAGTAGGAGAGCATTTTTTTAGCTGATAATCAAATGACACTATTATGCAGACTTACTAGATTTGCAAATTTACAAGTTTTTACAAGTCAGTTGGGTCCCTTCCTCAGGAAATCAGTTTAAGTTTTTTTTCCTGTATTGACTCAAAGAGCCTGGTTGTCCTTAAATCCTTCTGAATATATTTGCTTTATAATTTGACGGCATTGAGTCAACACCCTTATAGGAACTGTAATGCAATAAAAAGAGAAACTGTTCAATATAGTTTCCAGTTACCTTAGGATCAGATTTGGAGAAACTGGAATGTACACAATAAAACCCGCGCAAGACTTGAGTTCCGTGTTGTTTTGGAATCAACCAGCACTTTTCAACATAAAATACCATTTGAGGGCTTGCTCTGCTTCCAATGGTTGTAAAATGATAAAATTGAAAATGCGTGTGACTCTTCAAATATGCATTTTACTGTTTTTAATTTTCTGAAGCATACCTTTGTGGAATTGAAAACTTCATATACAAGTAACAAACCATCAGTGTTTTTACGTGTTTCGCTTTTTATTATAGCGAATGATTTTTCTCTACCATGTTCTGCAGTAAAGTTCTTTATAATTCATTTACATTTTATACTTTGAAAAAATATGTAGATTCAGATGTGCTTAGTGAAATCTATTTTTTAGAAGTCTTTAGATTACATTGGCATCTCCAATATGCATCACACTTGCAAACAGAATGTGCGAACTTCACTTCTGTTTCAGGTTTTTGTGTGTAGTTAGCAGTAAAGTTGTTACAAATTGCATGTATCCAGAAAGAAATTTGTCCTTTGTTTCAGATAAGAATTGGTTGCATATGACTGTATAGTTTTAATTGTGGTTTCATTTTAGTTTTGAAAAAAAAATTAATCTGATATAATTATTTTTTATTTTGGAAAATGATTATAGAAAGTAACTTGCATTAGCATACACCTGTAACGGAAAAGATTACATCTGATGTGTTTCCAATTAATAATTTCTAAGACAGGTAACTAAATGGACTCCATTGTAGTAAATTTTCCTTTCTTCAATTTATTTTTAGTTGACTTGGAACATATGCGCACAGTGAAAGTTGACAAGCACCAGCGCTATTGTCAGGAAAACAATTTCAGTGGCCATTTTGTGTCGGCCAAGACAGGAGATTCTGTAAGTAAGAAAAAAAAACCAAACCCACCCTTGTTGAGGTCTTTTCGTTCTTTCGTTCTTTCGTTCGTTCTCTCGTTCTCTCTCTCTCTCTCTTTCTCTCTCTCTCTCTTTCTCTCTCTCTTTCTCTCTCTCTCTCTTTCTTTCTTTCTTTCTTTCTTTCTTTCTTTCTTTCTTTCTCTCTTTCTTTCTTTCTTTCTCTCTTTCTTTCTTTCTCTCTCTCTTTTTCTCTTTCTCTCTCTCTCTCTCTTTCTCTCTTTCTCTCTCTCTCTCTTTCTCTCTCTCTCT